>JAFBJS010058026.1:283089-311905 GCA_016785265.1 Paraplagusia blochii
TGCCTACCTATAAAATCTTCCTACCCAAATTAACTGTGCATGGACACAACAAAGATTTCTCAAGTGTACACAGCCTATAATTTTCTTCTACCGGACAGGAATAAAAAGACTCTGCGTCATTTTGAGTTTATTGTTGTTGTCTTCACTGAGAAAATATTTCCTAATCAAATATAGTTGAATTATTGATTATGGAATCCTAGCCATTCTATTGGTCAGTTCTTTTGTTGATATGGGTATGGATCAAGTGGAAGTAATAGACAGATGGGGCCAAAAGGAAACATTATTTCTCTCCGGCCCAGGAGCAATTCAACCCAAGGACCGGTACCAGTCCCCGGCCCAGTGGTTGGGGACCACTGGTGTAGATCCCAATGACAAGAAATTTGCTTTCCTTTCTTTTCTTCCAAAACTCCAGCCTGAGCCTCACCTTCACAGTCCTTGCATCCACAGTACCACAGGATCAACCAACTGGCGCCCCCTGCAGCCTGTCCCTGCATGTTAGATAGATCAACTTCACCTCTCAGAGTAAAAGTTCAGGAGAAGACATTTGATTTTCCCTGCAGTTTTAGAAGCGAACCCATCAATAGATATTGTAAAAGAGGCACCAAACAAAAGAAAAACTGGAGTTAGCCGAGAGACACATAGAGACTGAGACACAGACAGACAGGGAGAGAGAGACAGAAATAGAGATATATATTTTTTAGATTTGGTAGAAAACTATACTCAAGACGTGAAAAAGGACAAGAAAACAGTTGTGAGCCACAGTGAGTAGAAAGACCAGCTCTAGTGTGGCCTTCATTCTTCTTCTACTGTCATGGATCCAGATCACACTAACAAGAAAACCATAAAAGAGAAAGACAGAGACAGAGACAGAGACAGAGAGAATGTCAAAAAAGAAAAAAAAAAAACAGAGCGAGGCTTCACTAACGTCTTGATGACAGATGAGTAACTCTGAGTAACCCAGTGGATTACAGCTGTGCTGCCGTAGCAACAGGACAGAAATATGAGGCGTCTTGACATAGTGCCAACTGGTAAAGTACCAGTGTTTTTACTGCACACTTAAAGCAGCAGTAAAACAAAAGTACAGAGCTATCCATGTGACACATGGAGTACGTATGCACTGGTAAACACCGATGGTACCACATTATACAAGAGCGGGCCTGGACCACACCATGACTCATGTTGACATGAAGGGAGTCCATCAGAGGCCAGGAGGAAGTAACAGTCATTCTATACACCACCCCACCACCACCACCACCTTGACCCACATCCTACTGCAATAACACGCTTCCTCTCCCTGCCAACAGTCCTGACCCCGGGGCCAGCACCCCTACTGGCCGTCAAAGAGAACTGCAGGAACCTGACAACCAGATTCAACTAATGAACTGAAAAACACTGATGTTACTGTGGTCAAAAAGACTTATTTCATCCTCACCATAGGTTTAGCATCCTTAGCTGCTTAACAGGAAATGGTGGCACAGTGGTAAAGGAAGCGGACCTTTATCTGTAAGGTTTCAGGTTCGAGTCCGGAGCAGGTTGCCACTGAGGTGCTCTCATCATAGCACTGTCCAGGCCCACATAACTTCTAGAGGGCTCACCACCCACCACCTAAGCGTCCATGGCTGCTTAACAGGCAATGGTGGCAAGGTGGTAAAGAGAGTGGACACTTCTCTGCAAGGCTTCAGGTTTGAGTCCAGACCAAGTTGCCACTAAGGTGCTCTGATCATAGCACAGTTCAGACCCACATAACTTCCAAAGGGCCCACCACCCACTATATAAGCATCCTCAGGTGCTTAACAGGCAATGGTGGCACAGTGGTAAAGGAAGCGGACCTTTGTCTGCAAGGTTTCAGGTTCGAGTCCAGTGCAGGTTGCCACTGAGGTGCACTGATGATAGCACCGTTCAGACCCACATAACTTCTAAAGGGCTCACCACCCACCAACTAAGCATCCATAGCTGTTTAACAGTAAATGGTGGCACGGTGGTATAGGAAGGGGACCTTAGTCTGCAAGGCTTCAGGTTCGAGTCCGGGGCAGGTTGCCACTGAGGTGCTCTCATCACAGCACTGTCCAGGCCCACATAACTTCTAGAGGGCTCACCACCCACCACCTAAGCGTCCATGGCTGCTTAACAGGCAATGGTGGCAAGGTGGTAAAGAGAGTGGACACTTCTCTGCAAGGCTTCAGGTTCAAGTCCGGGGCATGTTGCCACTGAGGTGCTCTAATCATAGCCCCGTCCAGACCCACATAACTTCTAGAGGGCTGGACGTTCCATGTTCATACAACTTTACATGTATACCATGTAAAGTTTTTCACAAGTTTTTTAGTTTGGTTAGTTAACTAAGTTAGGTGGTTAAATTTCTGTTGGCCACATCTTGGCGACAGATACAGAAGAACAGGCTAACGAACCCCGACATCCCTTGATGAGCCTGATAAGGAAACGTATTTTTTTATTGTGTCACAGCTAGGTTACTGCACTTAATTATTCACTACAGTACTACTGTATTAGGACACACCAGTTCACGCAGTACTTTGGACTGGCGGCCCAAGTCAGTGTCAGCTAGAGGACAGTTTGAGTCTGACGACATTACGGTAATTATCAATGTGTTTTTTTCCCCAACTGGTCAGCGCTGGTTCAGTTTCAGTAATTATTTTCACAATCACCACTTGGTTTTATGACCATGTACCACTTACTAATATGACTCCTGGAGGAAAGTACTTTATGTACAGTACAGGTTTATGCGACAGTAAAAACTCAGCTTGGTTTTAATCACTTCATTTCAACGTTTCCTATCGACGGTGTTTTTATTATGAAGATAAAAATACGAGACATCCCATAAATAAACCGAACCAGAGAGGAGAGTTCCAGACCTGAAATTATAGACGCAGACTGCTGAGGTAGTCTACACACACACTGCAGTAGGCTAGCTTATGGATGGTGAGGCAGCGTCTGACATCTCTACTGTACTGCGTCGTCAGACTCTGTTGTACTATTGCACAACCAGTGCTTAATCCAAGGCCCGTGGCCCACATGTGGTTCATCCAATTGATAGGTCAGCAACAAACTGTCCAAGCGAAACTGTCAGTGTTTGGCCAGTAGGGGTGTGTATTGTTAACACTTCAACGTGATGTACGGTGCTGTGACTTACACCAATTGTACCAGTGATCTGTTCACACAACTCTTACCACCCCCTGCTGGACAGAGGGCAGACAGCTTTTTTTTCTTATAATTATTAAGAGTTCCATCAAATCAACCTTCACCTGGTCCTACACTTGGTGCAAACCACATTCACCTTATTTTGAGTTGAACCAGCAGAGCTGCTCAGGGTTCTCAACCTGAGGCTTAAAATCTGATTAAGAAAACTGACTGCGAACCAAATTAACAGGGACGTGATGCGTTCGTGTAACTTCACATTCACGTGTTCACCTCAATCCCACTTCCTGTCGGCTCCGCGCTGCCTCACTGTTCATTAAATCAACATGAGTCAGTGGAGTTGGGAATGACTGTGGTCGCTCCGCGGTTTGGATTTGGAAACACTTTTGCTTTCACAGCTACTGCAGCCTGGGCCAGTCCCATCAGCTTGATCTGGGCTGTAGTACCATGTTAGTGCTGTAGTAGTACTGTAGTAGTGCTGTTATTGTGCTGTAGAGGTACTGTATTCGTACTGTAGTAGTGCTGCAATAGTTCTGTAGTGGTACTGTATTGGTGCAGAAGTGGTTCTGTAGTAGCACTATAGAAGTGGGCAAGTAGTGCTGTAGTAGTACTGTAGTGGGATTGCTGTAGTAGTACTGTAGTGGGATTGTTGTAGACGTGTAGTTGTATTGTTACTGTAGTAGTGTTGTAGTTGTACTTCAGTAGTACTGTAGTAATGCTGTGGTACAACAGTAGTACTGCTGTAAGGGTGCTGTAGTAGTACTGTAGTAGCATTGTAGTGGTAGTGTAGTAATGCTCTGGTGGTATGGTAGTACTGCCGAAGGGGTGCTGTAGTGGTACTGCAGTGGTATAGTAGATGTATTGTAGTAGCACTGTAGAGGTGCTGTGGTGGTACTGTAGTGGTACTGTAGTGGTGGTGTAGTGGTGCTGTAGTAGCACTGTAGTAGTAATGTATTAGCATTGTAATGGTGCTATAGTAGTAATGTAGTAGTAATGTATTAGCATTGTAATGGTGCTATAGTAGTAATGTAGTAGTTCTGTAGCAGTGCAGTAGTAGTACTGTAACAGTGCTGTAATAGTATTGAAGTAGTGTTGTAGGGTTCCTGTTGTAGTACTATAGCATTGCTCTAGTAGTAATGCATTTATACTGTAGTTGTACTGAAGTACAGGATCTTACCCAGCTGTTCTACCTGTACTAACACAGAACAGAAGAGAACGGTGACATTGGAATGTTCTGTTGAAGACGCGGGCTGCCAGTGGCCCAGGAACCACAGGTTGGCTTTGAGTTTTTTAAATTAATTGTGGATGTGTCTCAACATCTGGCGCCAGAGCAGCGTAAACAGTGAGTGGTGCTGAATCACACATTCCTGGAGCAACTTCCTCCTGAACACATGGACTCACACACACACACACACACACACACACAGACAAAGTGTGTGTGTGTGTGTGTGTTTGAGAGTCTGTCACAGCGGCTGCTCACACACTGATTGACTTCACCTTCACACAGAACTGATAAATTCACACTCTCCTTAAGGCAAACAGTTGGAGAACTGTTCTACTGTTCTACTGTTCTACGGTTCAATTCTGTTTGACTCAGCTCCTGTTTCTGTCTTTTGTTCTCGTTTGTTTTTCTTTTTCATATTTACACTACAACCCACAGCTGTGACAACAGGAGCGTGGACCTTTGTCCCAGCATGGACAGGATTTCCTCTTTTTGGAGAACAGAACAGAACCAGCAAAGACAGAGGCAGAACCTCCTGGTGGAACAGAGAACAAACACTCTGATGCCAAAAAATAACTTGTTTTAACCTATCCATTAGAACCAGGAGTCCTGGTCAGACCTGGTTCTGCTCAGACCCAGTTCTCCTCAGACTTGGTACCTTCTTAGGCTCTATCCTCTGCATACTTAGTCCTGCTCAGACGTGGTCCTCCTCAGACACCTGGTTCTGGTTCGACCTGGTCCTGCTCAGATCTAGTTCTCCTCAGACACCTGTTCCTACTCAGACATGGCCTTAGTCAGACCTGGTCCTCCCTGGACCTGGTGTTACTCAGACCTGGTCCTCCCTGGACCTGGTGTTACTTAGACCTGGTCCTGCTCAGACCCGGTGACTATTTCTTTTCCCAGTTACACACATCCTCCACTCAGGAGGAGAGAAAAGGTTTGCTGCTGCCTAGAAAGGACGGTACCATGTGGTGAAACCAGAGACCAGTGGTTGACAGCCTTATTTATAGTCCTTCCTTAATGCAGTTAAAACCTCAGCAGGTCCAGTCCACTGAATCGGCCACAGGCAAAAACCAGCGGACGTCAGTGCCCACGAGCACGCTGGACAACTTAGGATCAGATCTCCCTCTGGACCTGGTTTGGCCGAGGGGAAGGAAACAGGGTCATGGGAGGAGTGAAGGAGGAGGAGGCAGGAGGATGGAGCAGAGGAGGTGATGAGGAGTCAGAGTGATGAGGAGTCTGCAGAGACACTCAGAGTTTTTCCGGTCTATTTACCCTGTGTCTGGACCCGGAGTCATTGGGAGCGACCCAATGAAAACCTGTCTGCTGGAATGTCAGACAGGAAATACTGATGGGAGGCCACAAGGTGGCGCTGCTAAGGGCACTTCAGTGAAAAGCACAGGCATCAACTCAACCCTTATTCACAACACTCCTGTATGTAGGAAGGTCCAACTTGCGTTCCAGACCCGACCCAAGGACTCTCTGGCCCCATTGTACACCAGAACCTTTGACAAGTGACTGAGGAGCGCCACCTGTCAGTGGTCAAAATGTTTCCATTAAGAGAGTAATTTTTGGATTTTCTCCTCCCATCGACACCTTCCACACTCACTGAATAATTTTTCTGGATCAGATAAAAAAACAAAGATTTGGTCATATATCTTCTATCAATTGCCTCCAGGGGGCTCCACTGACATTCAGCACCATCAACAAAAATGTCTTGGATGGAGGAAAATTCACATTTAGCAAAAAAAAAAAAGATTTTTTTTTTTTATAATTCCACCAATATAGGGTAAGCCCTCAATTATGACCAGAACCCAGAATGTTCCACACAGTGTGTGTGTGTGTGTGTGTGTGTGTGTGACACTGAGACGCCTCCTGTCTTCAGATCAGACCAAGTCATCAAAAAACTCTGAGTCATTTTCACCAATAAAAACTAATATTCCTTCTTTGTAAAGGATACAGAGTGAGGCCCTGAAACCTTAGACCCTGGTCCAGGCCACCGGGTTCTTGTGGTGTATGTCAGTAATCCCCCCCACTCTCCCCCAAAGAAGACAGAAAGTGATATTTTTGCAGCCACAGGGGATTGCCCCCCCCCCCACACCGACCCCTCTCCCCAGCGCCCCCCCCGCCCCTCCACCACCACCACCACCGCACTACAGTCTCAGCCTTCACTTCAGCAGATTAGTACACCCAGAAGTTTCCATCAGCTCCTTCTTCTTCATGTGTTTGTGGGAGGAAGAGGAAGAGGAGGATGGGGAGAAGTAAGAGGGAGGAAGAGGGAGTGTAAATGGGTGAGAAGGGGGACTGCAAATGGAGAGGAGGATAAGTAAAAAGGAGGAGGTGGGAGTGTGGGAAGGAGAGAGTACAAAGAGGGCTTAGGTACAAAGGGGAAGAAGAAGGGAGTAGGAAGGGGGAGTATAAAGGTGGGAGGAAGGAGACAACCAGGAGAGTAGGAAGAGTACAAAGGGAGATGAAAGGGTGAGTACAAAAGGGAGAGTGGGAAGGGGGAGAAGGGAGTACGAAGGGGGATTCTGAAGGAAAAGGGAGAGTATGAAGGGGAGTACGAAGGGGATGCGGAGGAGTACAAATGGGGAGGAAGGAAAGGAAAAGGAAGTACAAAAATGGAGGAAGAGGGAGTAGGAAGAGGGAAGAGGGGTGAGTAGGATGGGGAAAGAGAAGTACAAAAGGGGAAGGATGAAGGGGGAGTAAGAATGGGTTACAAAGGAGTACCAAGGGGATGCGGCGAAAGCACAATGCGGGAGGAGGAAAAGTATTATGAGGGGAGGAGGAGGGAGTAAGAAGGAGAAGAAGAGGGGGAGTGTGAAAGGGGAGAAGGGAGTACAAGGAAGAAGGAGGTACAAGGAAGGAAAGATGGGAAGTGCAAAGGTGGAGTACAAAGGAGATGGAAGTTGGCTTTATGGGGGTGAGAGGAGTTGCGGGGAAGATGGGGGTACAAATGAAGGGGAAGGGTAATCTGTTGATACGACCAATGATACGTTGAACGTGTTATATTATTGAACTTGTATTGATCCTATATTCTAGTGTTAACAGGAAGTTGACAGGACCGTCTGCTCCACTGTTTCACTACTGAACCGAATCTTCCAGGTGCCGCCTGGAAGGTACAATGCTATGGTACCTCGCAGGTGGTCAGCTGACTGGAAGGAACCAACCTCCAGGTGAATGAACGCTGGAGATCCACACCACTGACTGAGACACTGTAGGCCACAGTGAAGGCCTACAGTCAGGATGATATGTTGACTCTAATGCAGTTTTCACACTGGCACTTAATTCGGTATTTGCTGCGACGCAAAGCCAGTGTCGTTCCCCGTTTGCATTCACATTACAAACTAACGTGCATTCGCTCCTCAACTAATGCGCATTAACTAATCCACCTCTAGTCGGTGGTTTCGATACCGAATTAACTAATACGGGTGTAAATCAATAAAAAGTATAACGGTTGTCGCGCCCTACGTGTGTGTGAACACAACAACACCAGTATTAGTTTAACGAGCTCGTAAAATGCTACGGGAGCGGCTCATCTCCTTGTCAACCGCTAGATGTTGCTGCGTTATTAGGAACAGGATTACAATTTCCTCATATTTTCTCTCCTTATCTTCTTCATTGGTTCTTTGTGTCTCCTTCTCAGAGCTTTCATACGTCGCCTTGATCTTTCTTTAACCTGCTCCATTTATTCCTCAAAATTGCACGTGCGTTTGTTGACAGAATTCAGGTTGAATAACCATATTATTTAGAATTACCCATATTAACCAGCTCTCGTTATATAACCATGTGATCAAATTGAAACTGGACTATGTTAGACTAATGCGCATTCGTGCCCTTATTGTGTGTGAATGCAAAGTGGGTATCGAATGTGTAGCGAATACCAAATTAAACTGAATGTGAATGCAAAGTGAATCGAATGCGGATTAGATAATACGGGATCGAATCCTGAATTACCTACTTCAGGATTCGATCCCGAATTGAATAAGAAAACGGCATTACTATTGTAAAAGAGTCAGCACAGTGCACACAGAGCTTAACTGACAGTTGTTCCACAGTGGGGGTCGCTGGTATGAAACCCTGGGGGAAGGTGTCAACCTTCCACTGCGTCCATTTGTCAACATACTGGCAGTAACACAGTGGTGTGATACAGAGGGTACACACTCTACTGACGTAAACACATTACTGCAGGTGTGGAAGAGATAAAAAAAATTAGCAATAAAATGCCACGGCTCTCTGTCCAGGTCACCGGGTTGTCACAGAGAAAAACAACTACAACACAAAGTGGCAGAGTCTGAGGACGGATGGTTCTGGAAGAACGTTCTTCCAGGATCACAGTGAGAGGAGTGAGGAGCCTCCATATACAGTAGGAAGGAAAACAAACTCCTTGTCATTGTGACATTGTGGGGACAGTGCCATGCTCAGTGGACCTCAGTGGTAACCTGACAGTTGGTGGATTTGAACCCTAATCCAGTTCCTTAACCACTAGTCCACCACTGCCCCACGCCAGAATACCAGTGTTTACCAAGGTGGTGGGCAGGACCTTATGGTGGATATATGGAGTTATTTACAGGACAAAAAAATCACTTTCATGGTTAAACAGTACCAGCACATGAACCGCCCAAGAACTGCTGTGAGAAACTGAGTCCAGGTTTGGACCAGTGATAGGGACCAGTTAACCAGGATCATTAATTCAGTGGTTCTCAACTGGGATCCACATTTTTTGTGGTCACTGAGTCACAACACACTCTCATAAAATTCAAACCAAGCAAATTAATTATCTAAAAAAAGAGACTTCTTTGCCTTTCAAAATAAGAGATTTTCTGATTTTCTAAAAGAGATAAAACACATGCTCAACAGCTGATTTACATTATTTTGATTTTTGACCAGCTGTTCGCGATCCATTCGGAACAGGTGTGCGACCCGCTTTTGGGTCGGGACCCACCCGTTGAAAACCACTGCATTAATGTGCCGTGAAAGAAAAAACGCTGACAAGACGCTGAAGAAAGGACGTTTGAACGAGACATCATTCTCCACTCTGTTAGCCCTGTGTAGCAGCACAGTGGTTTGCTAGCTTGTAGGCTACACATCATTAGCAACTGTATTAGGTTAGACTGCGGCTAATGTTCTGAGACTAATCACCTTTTCTCCAGCCTGTACCACCGTCTTATTACCACATGGAAGTCTATAAAGTAAAAGTCGTTTATCTTTCCCCAGCCAGACCGAGCTAATTAAATTCCGAGCTAGATGGTGATCTAGTGAGCGTGTCGGCGGATTATTAGGGTCTATCTCCTCAGTAACCCCGCAGGTCCCGGGCTGTTTTCTTCACTTTCTTGCTCTGCTCTTCCTCATCTCTCCTTATCGGCTGGATGGGACTTCCTTCCTGCGGAGGACGACGCTGTGCTCCCATCCATTCACGGTGTCTGGCAGGAAATGAAGACGCGACAATATGAGGTCAACATCCGATCTGATCCAAATTCAATTAACAGGGAAGGGAGTCCACAGTCTGGATCCTGGTTGTGTTCTCCCCCGATCTTTAGCTAGGGCCGTCAGAAAGTGTCGATAGACTGAAATAGTGAGGTATTTTATTTTGCGACGCTTTATCGATTTTCGTTTCTCAAACACTGCTCCGTGGCAAATGAAACTATCATTAATAATTTATCACATATGAAAAAATAAATATAATAATAAATTATCTTTGCCCTGCAAAGCACAAAAGGCCGATGGCTAATAAAATTTATCAGAGCTGTTGAAGATCTTTTCGAGAGTTTTTCTTCAATTCCTGCCAGTAATTAGCGTGTTTTCAACTAAACAGGCCAAGTTGTAAGTCATTGATGAGGTCATAAAGACCAGAGGATTATTAGATCTTTTATGTCGGGTGGTGGACATACCTGCCGTGTCCCTTTAGTATCGCAATATATAGTGTCCTGTATGTATGTGCAGTATATGTTGCTACTGCATAATGACTGTTCTGTATATTTCTCCGTCTCTATTTCACATGAACTTCATGGACATGAACCCCCCATCGTCCCCAGGGCATCGACCCCCCAACCCTCAACACTTTGCTCTGTGAGAATTGCTCATTTGTATGTTTTTGTAGCAGAGGGACTCCTGCTGGTGGAGAATGTTTCTCCACAGCTTCTTCCAAAGTTCTCCTCCTCCTGGACTTCATGTTGAAGTTCTACCGAAAGCTCAGACGAGAGTTTTCCTTCGAGTTGTTCCCAGAGTTCCTCCAGGGGTTTCTCTCAGAGTGACTCATGGAATTCCTCCTGGAGTTTCTCCCAAAGTACCTCCGGGAGTTCCTTGTTCCTACTGGAGTTCTTCCCGGAATTCCTCCTGGAGTTCCTCTGGAAGAACTTCCTGGGGTTCCTCTGGGAGTTTACTACTACCTACCACAGTTTCTCCCAGAATTCCTCCTGGTGTTCCTCCAAGAATCTCTCCCAGATTGCTCAAGAGTTCCTCCCAGGGTTCCTCCAAGATTTCATACCGGAGTTCCTCCTGGAGTTCCTCTCTGAGTTCTTGTTGAAGTTCCTTTCACAGTTCTTCCTCTTACTGGGAAAATTGTACTGAAATTTCACCTTGGAATTGTGATTAATGGCGGAATCAGAGCGGCCCTGGAGTGGGAGATACCGTAGAGTCTGGTCCAAAGCTCCTGGGTCGTCTTCCCCCTCAACACTTGGTGATTTTCATCGTTCATTTTATTTCCTGCTTTGCTGAACAGGAAGTGAAACCCAATGGTTGAACCTCAGCTGTCATCATGGACTGGAGACCAAACACTCCAGGGAAGTCAGTACTGTGTGCATGGACTGGAACAGGGAACCGATGTTCTGGGTTATTATTTGAATTCTAACACCAGCCCATACCCCCGCCCCGCAGGTTGACAACTCTTTGATTTAACAAGACTGCACCAAAACATCAGCTCAAAGATGGAGGCTGTGTCAGAGTTCACACCTGACACCTGTGTCTCCTCAACCACAGACAATGACGCCGAGGTGAGACAGGGGTGAGGACAGTAAACATGGACCTGTAAACATTTTCATCTAAATGTCAGTTTCTTCACTGGTCTAATATTTGTGTCCAGATTTCAATGTTAGCCCCATTCTCTGGTTCTGGTCCAGCCTTTTGAGACCAGCAAATCACACTGACACGTCTGTCCTCTGGACCAGAAGTGACATCCTACCTTCAGGACTAGATCCTGTACAAGCAGTGATGAGGGCTACCACTAAAACACCTCCGCTGGTCATGAGTTCCTGCAACACAAATTCTCTACTAGGAGTTCACACGGACTTGGTACCAAATACTGGTCCTGTCTCCTCAGAGCGAGAGACAGGTCTTGTTCAGTCTTTGGCAGTGTGGGGACTATCACGTTACTTGTAACGCCGTTACGTAACAAAACTACTTTTCTAATTAATATAGTAATAATAAAGTAACTGGTTATTAGTTACTTTTATAATTCAGTAACTAGTAACGTAACTAGTTACTTTTTCAGAGCAATAACTTGTAAAGTAATAACTTACTTTTTTTAAGTAACTTGCCCAACACTGCTCTTTAGACTGCTGGATTGACTGTGGGGTCAGTACCAAGGACATGAAAGAACCATTGAACAGTGGAACTGTTTACAGAGGCAAAAAGGAACCGATTAAGTGCCAGCAAAGAGTACTTGGCTGGGACTGGGATCAGTTCCAGTGCCTGTGGTTTATTAAAGTATTGATACAGTGGAACATACAAGGAATTGCTGACACCAGCGAGGCTGCTGTGGAGAACTCACTGAGTCTGCTGTTTGGTCCTGACGTCAGAGGGGGCGCTAACTCCCTGTGTCACACAGCATCAATAAATATGTTGAAATATTTGGACAGATTTTCCCTAATTACATCCCTGCTGACCTCTGAGGAGTGTGCTGCCTCCGGGCTAACCGCTGCAGCCTCGTGTTGAAACAACCACAGATGTAATTCTTCACACCAGGCGTCCAAGTTGGCCCTGGTATTGGACTCTGGGTCCTACCAGTCCACACCGATGGCAGTGCTCGGCGGCTCCAAGGCAAACATACTTGGACTAAGTGTGGCTGGAGCTAACAGCCGCACTTAGCGTAACGTCAGCTGAAGTGTTGGGAGCTGAGGAAAGACGGAGAACAGCCGCCGCCGAGAACCCTGGCTCAGCCGGGACCTGGTGTCCGGGTTTGGAGGGTCTGAGAACCAGCTGGATGATCACCAATAAATCCAAACTGAGGTTCCCAACCCTTTCTGTGACCAGGTCCGTCATTGTGGCTGACGGCCTGAACTGTACTGATAATCAAGACAACGATGAAACACTGACGACCAGTTTGTTGTCAGAACTGATAATTTATCCACGATTAATCATTGGTGGAATAAGAACACAGAACCGACAAGAAGTCACAGCAGTTTGATCCAGAGCTCTGAAAATCTCTGTAACTTCTCTAGAGTACAGCTGCAGAGAGTGACACTGGGTTCTCTGACGTTCTCCAATCTTCTCTGACATTCTCTAATGTTTTCTGATCTACCCTGATGTTCTTTGACGTTCTCTTATGTTTTCTGATCTACCCTGATGTTCTTTCATGTTCTCTGGAATTCTCTATTGTTCTCCGACGTACCCGACGTTCTCTGATGTTATCTAATGTTCTGTCAGATTCTCTAATGTTCACAGATGAACCATAATGTTCTCTGATTTTCTCTAATGTAACATGACTCTGTGACATCCTCTAATGTTCTCTGAAATAATGTTCTCCCACATCTTCTCCATTGCTTTCTGACGTTCCCTAATGTTCTCTGATGTTCTCTAATGTTCTCTGATGTTCTATGATGTATCCTGATGTTCTCTGACTTTCTCTTATGATTTTGATATTCTCTGACCCTTTTTCCAATGTTCTGTGATGTTCCCCGATGTACCCTGATGTTCTCTGACGTTCTCCAAGGTGGTGGTCTCACTTTGGGAACCACATTTTCCTGTGGTCATTAAGTCGCCACCCACTCTTATTTCAACTCTCAACTCTAACGAAGTTCAACAACTGACCCAACAGCGCCTCCAGTGGTTACTCAGACAAAGATTGCAATTAACCCGGAGTTTACACTGAAGGGAAAAAAACCTGCCCCCTGCAGGTGGGCATGGGTAAGTTCTTAAATCATGTGGTGACCTGGTATGTGGACCATGTGACCACAGGAGACTGACTGTGTTTACAATTAACCTTCCATTTCCCAGCTGCCCCGGTGACGCGGCTGTGATCTACTGTCAGGGTGTGAGTCACCTCCACAGAGACCACTGACTCAGCCCCCCCCTCCACACACACACACACACACACACACACACACACACATTTTCCTTGTGTGTCATGAAGCTCAAGCATGTTTGTCATCACAGGCGGCACACTGTGGTGACGGCTCCAGAGGTTTGGTTCCAGTGGAGGGTGGAGAGGTGGGGTTACTGGGGGGGGACTACAGCAGAAGTCCTATTGCCCCCGTCTCACCTCCTCCAGGTGGAGTCCTCACAGAGACAAAGAGGGGGTTGAGGGAAAGTGATGCATGATGGGAAAGAGGAGGTAAAGAGAGAGTAAAGGTGACAATGGAACCAGCAGTGAGTGAATCCACAGACAAAGCAACAGACAAAGCAACAGACGGAACTACAGGTGGAGTGACAGATATAACGACAGACAGAACAACAGACACAACGGAATAACGACTGGGAATAGGAAAAGGCTGATGGAGGCCAAGAACTGAAAGGAGACGGAGGCGAGGAAGACGAGGAGGTGAAGGAGGAGGAATGTTGGGAATGAATGGAAGAACAGTGAGAGGAGGGGCTGAAGGAGGAGACTGGCTGTTGACAGACATCAGTGTCATCAATCACATGTCAATCACATGACCACCATGGTGGTGGACACAGCACCACATAGTGGCCTGACACAAGTACTACAGGGACCAAAGTCTGAAGGAATAAAAGAAAGAGGTTTGATTGACTCTTCTCCTTTCGGGGTCTCCTGGTCCTCTATGGCGCACCCTGCTGGTGTCCATGTGAAGTGAACACTGTGACTCTGTTTTGTCTGTCTGACTGAAGTCGTACTGTAGACACCCAGTGTCCTCCCTCCAAATAGAGTGAGACTGCCCCAGGGAGGAAGGCTGGGGGGCGGGGGGTCAGTGCAGGTGAGACCGGGGCTGAGAGAAGGAGGTTAGGAAGGAGGAGGTTAGGAAGGAGGAGGTTAGGAAGTATTTCCTGAGCTCCGGCCCAGGGTGACAACGGACCCTCGGAGCAGTGGTCTGCTCCTCTAATCTCAGCCTCCAAAAACACATGTTCTGCTGAGACCCTGCCATCTTTCCAGCAGCTCCAGCCAGGAGACCACAGACGGGAGCACAGACTCACACACCGGGGAGTCAAAAAGTTCTCAGACAAAAAGGGGGAAAATCCTTTTTTTTTTTTTTTTCTTCAAAGGAAAATAACAAATATTTTCCTCTGAGGTCTGCTCCCTGCTCCCTCCTCCTCCTCCTCCTCCTTCAGTGGTGTTTCCATCTGCAGAATTCTGCAGGAATGATCGACATCTGATCAACGGACTGAAAAAGACAAAACTGTGGCTAAACCTGTGGTCACTCTGTAGATCTGGTCCTGGATTTCTGTTTCTGGGTCTCCGGTCCTGTATCTCTTGTCCTTGATCTCTGGTCTTGGGTCTCTGGTCCTGAATCTCCAGTCCAAGATCCCTACCCCTGGATCGTTGGTCCCACATCCTGGTCTTGGATCCCTAGCACTGGATCTCTGGTCCTATATCATTAGTCCTAGATCTCTGGTCCTGAATATCCAGTCCAAGATCTGTACTCTTGGATCATTAGACCAGCACCCCAGGTCTTAAATTCCTAGCACTGGATCACTGGTCCTGCATTTCCAGTCCAATATCCATTCTCCTGGATCATTGGTCCTGTGTCCCTGGTCTTAAGTCCCTAGTACCGGATCTCTGGATCTGGATCTCTGATCCTAGATCACTGGCCCTGAATCTCCATTCCAAGATCCATACTCCTGGATCATTAGACCAGCATCCCTGGTTGCCTCGTTCTGGGTCTGTAGTTCTAATTCTTTTTTCCTGGATCCCTAGTCTTACAGTAGATACCTAGTAATGGTTCTAAGGTTCTGGGCCTAAACTTACTCTCTGGATACTGGCTCAGCATTGCCCCGTGTGGGCTCATAAAAAAGTGCAGTCCAGTGGATCAGTGCCAGGTCTCCAGCCTCAGTGTTTAAAAGATCAGTCCTTGAAACCGAGGGGGGTTGATAAAGGATCAGAGACAGGGTCTTCCTCAGAGCAGGACATCTTGGGTTCATCTGTCAGAACCTCACAGTCTACAGTGGTTCCTAAGGTAGGGGGCACAGATCTGTTTTAAAAAAGTCCAGGGAGGAGAAGACCAGAGAAGAGAACATCAGAGAGGAGACGAGCAGAGAGGAGACGACCAAAGAGGAGAAAATCAGAGAGGAGAACATAGCACCACATAGGAGAACACCAGAGGGAGGAACTCCAGAGAGAAGATTGGAGAGAAGACCAGTGATGGAGGAGTATCTTCTCGTCTACAGTTACTGCATCTGAACAAACACATGACAACTGAAACTGCCAGAACAACTGAAGGGGGCGCCAGCTCTGAATATTTTTCCATTAAGTCAGAAGCTCATGTTCATTAACTAAAACGTCTTCTTTTATCCTTTAAAAAAAAAATTCTGTGAATATTCACATCTGTTTTTCTAACCGTGACCAGCAGGGGCCGCCTCCTGCACCACAGCTGCTGTGACTTCACTCCTTGTTTGTCCTCCAGTTCAACCAGGACTGGTTGAGGAACAAGCCGACACACGTCGGACGTACGGAGAGGTCGGAGAGATGAGCACAAACAAGTGTGCACAGTAAGCTACCACCAGGGCCGCGCCGTGGGTTGTGACCCCACGCCTGAGAAAAGGACTGTGCCTGTTAGAAAACACTGAACTCTACTCACAAAAAAAATACGCAGAGCTTTTTAGGGACCACACTCCACAATTAGAGCCACTAATTACCCCCTCCATACCTGCCATTCCTCACCCACACTGACAGGCTGGGACAGGCCGAGGTTTCTGCCTCCCCTCAGCTGCACCGTCAGGGACGACAAGGTGGAGTGACAGAACATCTCAGACCACAAGGGTCCCAGCACGGTCCAGGAGGAGACAAAGGTTTTGGATTTAAACCTGAGGGGCGAGGGAGTGGTCTGTTTCAAAGAGGCCCAGACCCTGGAACCAGCAACCAGACCTTCATCCCAGGACCAAGGACCCAGGACCCAGACCCTGAATCCGGGACCATGGACCCAGGAACCAAGAACCAGGACCCACACCCCAGACCAAGGAACCAGTGGCTGCAGTTCACAATCTCAGCTTTGCTTCAATCTTGGACAGGGTTTGGTTCCGGTCCTGGACCAAGAATCTCTGATTCTGGATAAGAAAGAGAACCCTGATTCAGAGCTTGGTTCACTATCAGAAGAGAAGCGGGCCTTGACAGTCTGGACTCTCCCTGTCAGGAAGTCTTGTGAAGGGAGGGAGGGGAGCGGGGAGCGAGGAGCAGGGAGCAGAGCGCCACCAGCCAAACAGGAAAGTTTCCGTTTGCACTCTGACAGCTGTGGATGTGGGCCGGCCTGAAGAGTTGCTGGAACTATTTGGCGGGGAGGTTTGAAAACAGAGCCCAGCCCACAAACTGTCAGAGCCCAGAACCAGAACCAGAACCTGAGCCAAGGTTCCTTCTAAGGAAGGAAGGAAAGAACGTGACACAAGAATGTTCCTTCGAAGTAACAACTCAAAGACAGACACAGTTTCCAGTAGGGACTCAAACCCACAACTCCCTCTGGAATTATGAGAAATCACGGGGGGGGGGTTAACAGGGGGGAGGACTGGACCATGACTCAGCAGGTTTTACTATTTGATGATGATGATGATGATGATGAAGAAAATCACGGTGACATCATCACACACACGACTAATGACCTGTGACTCATGCACCTGTTCCAGGACCCAGACACTACACCGCAGACCCATGACCTAAAAACCAGGACCCTGGACACAGGACCCATGGCCTGGGATCCAGGACCCTGATCCCAAACTCCAGTCCCAGGACCCAGATCAAAGAACCAGTGACCAGGATCCAGGGCCCTGACCTAGAACTAAAAACTAAGCCTGTGACTCCTGACACCTGAAGAGCGTCAAACCGACACCCACTTGACCCAAAACACACACACACACGGCGCAGAGTGACAGGTCCACATCCACCAACCTTGCAGATCTTGCCTTCCTCCGTTTCAGCTCTGGAGCGCCCTCCCTGGGTCTTCTCCTGTCGGTACTCAGACTTGAGTGACATCTGGCAGGAGAACCCTGGAGAAGCGTCACCTCCTCTCACCTCCTGCTGCCGGGCCGAGTAGTTCTGGGAAGTGGCCGTCTTCACCGCGTTGGGTATGGGCAGAGCGGTGTGCATGGGTCTAGTGCCCCCTGTGGAGGGTGGTCTGAGCTTGGAGGCGACACCCACCACCGGCATGGTCCAGAAATATAAACACTGCAGCACAGCCCCGGTCGCTCCAGAGAGGAGAGAAGGAGGAGAAGGAGCAGGAGTCTGCTCAGGAGTCTGACGTCTGCTCCGGTGGAAGAAGAGAAGACTTGAGAAGAAGAAAAACGGCCCAGCAGCCGCCTCTCTCAGAGCGGGAGCCGAGGAACTGCCCTCATCCTGCAGCCGACAGCCCGCAGGACTCACTCTGACTGAGGAGAACTCTCCTTCCTGCTGCTTACTCCCTCCTCCTTCTC
This sequence comes from Paraplagusia blochii, assembly GCA_016785265.1. Taxonomy (NCBI): domain Eukaryota; kingdom Metazoa; phylum Chordata; class Actinopteri; order Pleuronectiformes; family Cynoglossidae; genus Paraplagusia; species Paraplagusia blochii. The sequence goes on from JAFBJS010058026.1 coordinate 301,247, forward strand.
CTCCCACCAGCAGCAGCTCCCTCCCCTCTGCTCCCCTCCGCCTCCCTGCAGGCAGCCACAACACTACTGACGGGGAGGAACAGGGGTGCTCCTCTGGACAGGGCAACTGGGGGGTGGTGACTGATCCACAGATACTGATTGAATATATGAATACCTTTCAATACATAAACATATCTAAATATATATACATATATGGATGTTTATATAAACACATATATACAGTATCTGTACTATTTATATTTGTTCATATGCTGTATGTACTGTATGTGTAGAGAAAAAAAAACTATTTTTGGCAGCCCTAATATATAAATATATATGTGTATACATATATAAATACATATTTATACTTTATATTTAAATATTTGAACTTTTACAGATATAATGTACATACATATATGTATTCGATAAATATATAAATGATTCCTGATAAATGTTTGTACTGATATATGTAAAGAAATATATATTCATATTTTTCTAAATGTTTATGTATGTATATTTATATATTATAATTTATATTTACAATAACATATGAATATTTATACATAAACAAATGCATATAAATGAAAATGAATTTGTATATACTGTATATATATATATAAATATATATATATAGATATAGATATATACGTAAAATTTCAAAGGTCATGACCTCCTTCCTTCCTCCTCTCTCCTTCTACCGTCTCCTTCACCTTCTTCTCTTCCTAACATCAGATTGTTGTGAGGAAACTCTCCTGAAGTATCTGCCAGAGCAGCTGCTCACAGACTCCAAAAATGGTTCCAGGATCCCTGTGTGTAACAGGATCCAGGCACCGATGGGTGACAAGTCGGTGGATCAGTGGTGAGGACAGCTGGAGGCGAACAGAAACAGGAGCACGGTCTCCTCTGATGTTTCCTCCACACAGATGATCCACACTGTCTGGACTGACTGAAGACCTGGGGGGAGAGTAGGGATTCCCCTCTCCAAGTGCTAAGGAGTACTACTGTGTACCTCTGAGTACTTCTGGGTATTACTGAGTACTACCAGGTACGTCTGACTGTTACTAATTAGCAATGAGTACTACTCAGTACTGTGAGTATCTATGAGCACTACTGTGTGGTACTGAGTACTTCTGAGTACTACTGTATACCTCTGCTACTGATTACTACTGGGTACCTCTGAGTACTACTGATTACCTGTGAATACTTCTGAGCACCACCTAGCACCAGTAAGTACACTGAGTGGACCTAAATACTACTGAGTACTACTGAGTACCTAAGAGTACTACTGAGTAGTACTGAGTAGACGTGAGTACTATTATGTAGATCTGAGTATTACTGAGTAGACCTAAGTACTACCGAGTACTAATGAGTGGCCCTGAGTACTACTGAGTAGTACCGAGTAGACCTGAATATTATTGAGTAGGTCTGAGTACTACTGAGTGGACCAAAGTACTACCGAGTACTACTGAATGGCCCTGAGTACTACTGAGTAGTACCAAGTAGACCTGAATTACTATTGAGTAGGTCTGAGTACTACTGAGTGGACCTAAGAACTACAGAGTACTACTGAGTGGACCTGAGTACTACTGAGTAGTAGCGAGTACTTCTGAGCTAAGTAGTACTTAGAGGTACTCTAGAGCTACTAAGATGTGTTACTGCTTGCAGTAGCATCTACTGCATCTATTAAGAACTCCTGGCAGACATCCATACTGCAGTCAGGTGTAAACAGTTGAGATCCAGTTCCTGACAGAAAATAATCTGAGCTGCTGTAGGGGCCGAGAGCCTCAGGTTTGACCACAAGGACCATTTTTAGAACTGTCACAGATTTGTCTAATGGTTCAACTGATCTACAACCCAGCATCAGAGTGGGGCGGTTTGGAACTACAGGACAGTTCCGACCCGACCAGGCACAAAGATGTCCTGGTGTCACATGACGTCAGGTCAATTTGTGAAAACACTTCTGTAAAAACAAACACAGCAGCACACCAGAGATAACAGGGTGACAGACACAGACACACCTCCAGGGCGGCAGCAGAGTCTCTTGACCCCTAGGACCGTCAGTTAGTCAACACGGAAAATCAAACAAAAGACTGAACAAACGACAACATCACAGATGAGGAGTCATGTGACCATAGTCACAGTGTCACAGACTGGGGTCAGCTTCTGCTGTGATCTCTTCAGTCATTTCTAACACTTAGCGCCACCTGCAGGCCAGAGAATGGTGCTGCGTGAGTGAAGACAGAGAGCACACCGAGCAGCTTTTCTTTTCCCTATGACTCTCACACCTGAGTTCTGAGCAGATGAGACTCCAGGTTGTCAGGTTCTGGTTCTGGGTGAATGGAATGTCTGAGGAGCAGGAGTGGAATGTGAAATATGACCTGCTGTAAATTGTTCTAACAAACATTAACATTTGGAGAAACGTTGATAAACCAGCAGCAGCAACAGTTCCCGACTCTCTGTCTGTGCTGTATGAAAGGAGGTGGGTAAGTACCGGAGCACTGGAGTCACACAGGGAAACGTGGACTGACCGGATTGCCTCAGTTCTCTGCCAGGTCCTGTTCCTCCAGTTCTGCTGGGACCTTCAGTCAATGGGTTGTTGTTAGTTTGGTTCCTTGATCAGGTTTCAACATGATGACAAAACATGTTCCATTTAAAAAAAAAGAAAAATCAAACCTGCCACAGAAGAAACATTGACCTATGGTTGACCTCCGACCAATGTTTGACCTCCGACCTATGTTTGACCGCTGATCCATGGCCTGTGAAATCCAGGCTTTGAAAATCAAGTTCTGCGAGGATGATGAAGATGATCAGTAACTATAGTAGTATACTATATATACATATATAGAGTATATATGTATATATAGTATATACTATAGTATATACCACTCAGTAGTACTCTACAACTGTAACTGTACTCTACATCTCTCTGTAGAGTACAGTTCTCTGTAAAGAACTCTACAGTACTCTGGAGTGTTTTACAGTTCTCTGTAGAACAGTTCTTTGAAGTACTCTACAGTTCACTGTAGAGACCTCTTCAGGACTCTGTAGTACTCTACAGTTTTTTGTGGCAAACTCCACAGTACTCTGTAGTACTCTACTATACTCTGTAGTACTCTACAGGTCTCTATAGAGGATTCTACAGTACTCTGTTGTACTTTACAGTTCCATAGCACTGTAGTTCCCTCTACAGTATTTTGCAGTTCTTTCCAGTACTTTTCAGTACTGTGTTTCTCTGTAGAGAACTCTACAGTATTCTGTAGTATTCTGCAGTTCTCTTTAGTGTACAGTTCTCTGTGTACTTTCTGTGTACTGTAGAGACCTCCTCAGGACTCTGTAGTGCTCTACAGCAGGGGTTTTCAAAGTGTGGTGCGGGGCCCCCTGTGGGGGCGTGGTGCAATGCTGGGGTGGGGGTGGGGGGTGTTATACTTTATTGTAGTACAGTGTTTTCCGCTGTACTACAATAAAGTGTAATTGCACATCCTTGTAAGTTGAACTATATCTCTTTTTTTGTTTTCTTTATGGGGGGCGTAACAAAAAAGGTTGGGAAGCACTGCTCTACAGTATACTGTAGTACTTTACAGTTCTTTCTAGTGAACTCTACTCTGTGGGACTGTATTCTTTAGAGTAGTCTACAGCACCTTATAGTACTTTACAGTTCTTCTACAGTGCTCTAGTTATTCTAGAGTTCCTTCTAGTACTCTTCAGTACTCTACAGTTCTCCACAGTACTCCGTGGTACTCTACATTTCTCAGTACAGTTCTCTGTAGCGTAGTGCAGAGTACTGAGTTGAGATAAACAGAGGTTCTATAGCGTTGTTCCTTCCAGGGAACCACAGCTGGGGAGAGGAGGGAGGGTCATAACTGCTGGGCTTTGATTCATGAAGTGAGGAGGAGACAGAGGAGAAGGTGAGGAGAGTCATCTGATTGGTCGGCCTTGAGTCTTTATGAGGATAATTATCAGGTCGTCCAGAACAAGACAGAGGAGGAGGAGGAGGAGGATGAGGAGGACGAGGGAGGTGTGTTTACTTTATCCTGGGAGTGCGTGAGAAGACAGCGTTGGGAAAGTGAGTCTCTCCGCACTGACAGGAACGTCTCAACTCCACATCCTGTTGCCTGGCTTCATGTCAAAGCTGCCCCACCTTCACCATCACCATCATCACCATCACCGTCCTCAAACTTTTATCGTTTTTCTTCTAATTTGTAAGTTTAGACGATTGTTTTAATTGTCAAGGAATTAATAGATGGATGGATGATGAAGAAGACATGGCAGTCAGGGTCCAGCAGGTGGCCCTGCGGAGTCTAAAGACTAATGTTGACATTTGTTCTTTCCACAGACCAGCAGCCACTTCCATGCGAAAGTCGTTTTCAGACACTGGTACTGATGTGTGATTATGGGACTAAATGGACGTTGAAATCATACCCTGGGGGAGACGTTGTTTTCACCGTGGAGCTGTGGAACTAAATCAAAGTGAGGAGGAAAGGACGACTCACTCCAGGCGTCGAAAACAGCTGATTCTGCCCAATCCAGGACGTCTGTCAGACACACAGTGACCAGGCTAACGTCCAGTCTCATGATGTGATTGGCAGCATATGTCAGGTCGGGTACAGGGAGAAAAACTTGGTTGTCAGTTGACCGTCAGAACAACTGAGAATCTTTCTACCATATATCAAAACTGGTCACTGGTCCAGTTAATTAGTCACTGGTCCAGTTTCAGTGGTCACTGGTCTGGTTTTAGGGCTAACTGGTCCGGTGTCAGTGAAAAATGGGCCGGTTTCAGTGGTCACTGGTCCAGTTTCAGAGGTCACAAGTCCAGTTTCAGGGGTCACTAGTCTAGTGTCAGCGAAGAATGGGCCAGTTTCTGTGGTTTGTGGTCCAGTTTCAAGGGCCACTAGTCCAGTTTCAGATGTCACTGGTCCACTGTCAGGGCTAACTGGTCCAGTGTCAGGGCTAACTGGTCCAGTGTCCGGTCACTCGTCTGGAGTCAATGAAAAATGGGCCAGTTTCAGCGGTCACTGGTCCAGTTTAAGGGCTAACTGGTCCAGTGTCAGTGAAGAATGGACTAGCTTCAGGAGCCATTGGTCCAGTTTCAGTGATCATTGGCCCAGTGTCAGTGGTCACTAGTCCAGTTCCAGAGACAATGATTCTGCGCCAAAAGTGTATCACATCTATTCCAATTCAAAGTTATTCCTCAGCCAGTAGAGGGCAGTATTACATCCATGCTTTAATATATTCATACGCACATTTGCCAATTCTTAAAATAGAAGTCGATCAAAAAAAACTACATATATATGTATACATATATATATATATATATATATATATATATTCACTGACACCTCCACTCTGAGCACTGATATTCTTACATATATTTCTCGTGTACCATCCCAGCGCGGAGCATAAGCAGAGGTGGCAGAGCCGTCTCCGCGCCCGGCTCGCTCCCCTGACTACTGGACTGTGAAATTACCACAAATACGAGCGAGAGGGAGAAAAGAAGGGAGGGCAGATGTGAGCGCCTCTGTACTGAAGGCCAGGAATGTTAATTTGACAAACAAACTCCATGCCTGAATCTGCCGCGCTGAGATTAGGCATTAGTATTTCAGTGGTTTCTGCGCAGGGACAGCAAACAAATGAACGAACTCCCTGCCCTCAGAAGAGGTAGTTAAGAGGGCAGTTAAAAAAAACCAACACAGGCCTGACTGAGATACCAGGGGGAGCAGGGAGGGGGCGCTGCCAGTCAGGATTACTGAAGGAAATACTGATTTTAACCTGTTAATTACTTCTCACTGCCCCGGGCTCGGGCCGCTGACCCGTCCCGAAGGATCCAGCTCACAGTGAGTGTGAAGGGAGTCATGTGGGTCGGGGTGGATGGTGCTGGCCCAGAGGAGAAGCCCAGCAGAACTTCAGAACTGACTGCTTGCAGTACTACTCATTAAAGTAATAGCCTGCTCTTAAAGGCTGGCTAACAGACAGGGTGCTGCGGTGGAGCAGCGGAGCGGAGTGGGCCGAGGTCACTGAGTGCTGTGGGAATCAGGAACGTTCTCACCGTGGCCTGGCGTGACCTCTTTATTCTCTAACAGCCATTTTGGTTTTCCTCTGGTTCCGTCTTTATAAACTAGCCCATTGAACAATTTCGCAAATTACCGACTTTATAGGGATTATGTTTCCTCTAATTCTGTGTATCTACGCGGGCTGAGGCAAGCGGCCAACACCGTCATTTTAAGAGTAGGATCTGCACACTTCCTGACCGGCCTCCTCCTCTACCCTCTCAGCACAGTGGAGAGTGGTCCAAGCCTGAGGAGAGGTGGAGAAGTTAGAGTCCAACAGGCAGAGGACAGATGTTAGGAAACAACAACTGATAATGAACCACAGGAACTTTACGGCAGGTTGACATGAAATACTTTTCTGACAAATCTGAAGGAACACAGGAACACTGTGGACAACAGGAAAAACAGCATTTTTTTTTTTTTTATGAAATACAGCAGCAGTGTTGGCACAGAACCATAGCAGTCCACATTACTTCCTGTGGACTCACTGGTCACTGGTCCAGTTTAGGAAGTCATTTGTCCAGTATCAGTGGTTAAGTTTTAGTGGTTACAGGTCCAATGTCAGGGGTCACTGGTCCAGTGTCAGCGGTCACTGGTCGAGTGTCAGTGGTCACTGGTCCAGTGTCAGTGGTCACTGGTCCAGTTTTGAGTGGTTACTTGTCCATTTTTGATGGTCACTGGTCCAGTGTCAGCAGTCACTGGTCAAGTGTCAGTGGTCACTGATCCAGTTTTGAGTGGTTACTGGTCCATTTTCAATGGTCACTGGTCCAGTTTTAGTGGTACCTGGTCCGGTTTTGAGTGGTTACTTGTCTATGGTCCGAAGTAACTTATCCTTTGTCAGTGGTCACTGGTCGATTGTCAGAGATCACTGGTCCAGTTTTAGTGGTCACTGGTCCAATGTCAGTGGTCACTGGTCCAGTTTTAGTGGTCATTGGTTGATTGTCAGAGATCACTGGTCCAGTTTTAGTGGTCATTGGTCCAATGTCAGTGGTCACTAGTCGATTGTCAGAGATCACTGGTCCACTTTTAGTGGTCACTGGTCCAATGTCAGTGGTCACTGGTCCATTGTCAGAGATCACTGGTCCAGTTTTAGTGGTCACTGGTCCATTGCCAGAGATCACTGGTCCAGTGTCAGGGCCGACTGGTCCAGTTTCAGATGTCAGTGGACTCTCACCATCCACATGAAGACGTCTCAGTCTCCTCCTCTGAAAGTGCTACGTCCCAATTATCAAAGATCTGGTTCTAAAAGAGCTCCAAGTCTTGGGATGAACTCCACCTTGGTTGTTCTAGTGATAAACCTCGTCACCCATCACTGAGAGAGTGATCCAGAGGACAGAGCTAACGGCTGACCTGGGATCAGGTCTGATGAGCAGTCCTAACATGATGTTTCCTGAACCTGAAGTTGCTAACTGCAGAGTTGGAAAACTCTGGTTTATAGTCACTGGTATCCTGAGGAACTACTGTATTGTGCAAGGAATTGAAGAAAGACACTGATCTTGTTTAACAACAATTATTTTTATCACCCTCTACTGCCACATAGTGTAACAGTCTGTCAGTGTTCCGTCCGTCACTGACACCCAATAAAAAGTCACGTTTTTGTTCGCTCACGACACACACACACACACACACACACACATACATGTTTAAAGGGTTAAGAAAGAGGCCGTGTTCTCAGCCTTTTCCTGCCGCTGGTCCAACCCAAACTAGCGCTTCTTTCCCACAACAGCCAGCCACATTTGACGGTCAAAGGTGAAGGCTAGCTTTGATTAGACAGCCACATAAATATATAGCGCTAAGTGCTTTTAAATAACAGACGGCGGGCCCTGCTCTTCAGCAGATCTGTCAGAGGGGGAGTCCAAGCTCTAAGTCATGGTCCGCTCTGGGACTCGGGCTCTGAGCGTCTTTTAACCACCGGTTGCCGGACCGGTCTGAGGGTCTGATTATGGGCCTTGGACTCCGCTCCGTGTTTTGCTGTTTATTCCAGCCAAACCTGACGCTGCCTGTTTGAGTGTCGTCCACTCTGGTTGTGAAAAGACAACCTCCGCCCTACGGTCGCTCCGTCACCACCAAACCTGCTGGGAAACCTCATCCGTCACCAACAGATGACAATTCGAACCTCTGATTGGTCCAAGAGTTCTTGCAGCCTTAAGGACAGAAGTGGTGAAGGACAGAAAAGTTAATTCTCTTATCCTGTACTGGGTCTCAGGGGCAGCATGCTCCACCACCGCCACCCAAATCACACTGCTCCACACTGTGACTCTTCCTATGGGTAGTGAGTCCACTGAAAATGCTGAGATTCTCTTTAGGAGAGACAGGGATGGACAGGATCAGGAATGAGGACATTAGAGGGACAACACAGACAGGAAGTTTTGGAGAAAAAGCTACAGAAGACAGATTGAGATGGTTTGGACATGTTCAGAGGAGGGACAGTGGATACATTGGTAGAAGAATGATCCTAGAAATGGAGCTACCAGGTAGGAGACGAAGAGGAGATTGATGGATGCAGTGAGGGAGGACATGGAGGTAGTTGGAGTCAGAGTCGAAGAAGACAAAGAAGAAGAAGATGAAGAAGAGGTGACCGGCTGCTGGACAACAGAAGTATATTTTATTTTAATCAGGATTGATGAGGATTAATCCTGGTTGTAATTAGACTGACTGAAGACTTTGGACTGGTGCGTGGAGACCCATGTGTGTCTCAGTGGGCAGGACCATCAGTGGAGCCTGGTGGGTGGTGTTCTATTGTTCCCCTCCGTCTGAAGTGGTTTTTATGTTGAAATTTCTCCGATCCACAAAAATTCAAGTTCCTGGAACTGTTTCATTAATTCATCATTTAATCGTCTCCAGAGAGAGGAAGGCAGGACTGGAGTCCAACCAGCAGTCTCGGAGTGAAGGGACAAACCATCATCTAACATGAAGAATCTGAAGAACCTCAGACTGGAATCAAACTGTAAACCTTTTTGCCATTCCGCATCGGCCATTGCCCGTCTCCAAAGTAGAGACAATCTGCCCAACAACTAAACCCCAATGGACCTATGCCCCACAAGAAGGATGCACACCATAGTTTGAGAATCTGATTTGAGACTCTACTGTCTGACAGGATTGAAACAATTGGCTGTCGTCCCCACTGTCGACTGGTCCAATCATGTTTTGTGGTTCTGACCACCAGCTCCCCCAGTGGTCATTTGAGGAAAAGAAGAAAGTATACTCATTATTGTGACATTGTGACAATTTCCATCTCCGCCTGTCCTCTGTATCCTCAACTCTAACTCCAACTACCACCATGTCCTCCCTCACTGCATCCATAAATCTCCTCTTTGTCTCCTAGCTGGTAGATCCATCTCTAGGATCATTCTCCTACCAATATAACCACTGTCCCTCCTCTGAACATGTCCAAACCATCACAATCTTTCTTCTCTAGCTTTTTCTCCAAACATTCCTGTCTGTGTTGTCCCTCTAATCACCTCATTCCCGATCCTGTCCATCCTTGGCTCTCCTAAAGAGAACCTCAACATCTTCAACTCCTCCACCTCCATCTCTGCCTCCTGTCTTCTACCTATTCCTAGACCCAAGTCCACTTCCTTAACCTCTAGGGCACCACAGCTTTTAAACACCGTCCCAGCATCATACCCATGCAGTAATCATGGAGACTTGGTTGGACTTCGACTATGCGGCTTCGCACTCGTCTCTGATGTTGAGACATTAATACTCAATACTTCAGAACGTTTTCATTACAAGTAAGGACACCTGAACACCAATGAGAGTAAGAAAGAAAGTCAAACCACTGGACCTGAGCGTGACAGGAACAGGAAACAGAATTATCAAACTTCTTGGTCCGACAGTGTCTGATTGAAACGCTACGTCTTCCTGAAAAAACGTCCCTGCAATGATCACTCTGACATAAGGTCAGAACCAATGTCTCATCAAATTACAGTGAGGTCATGATGATGACGACTACTGTTGCTAGGCAGAAGACAACGCCCAGTTCAGGGCGAAGGACAACGTCAAACATTTTTGTTCTTTTTTTCCGTATCTCACCTGCTTGGCGTGCAGATCTGCCCTGGAGGGGGCAACGGGGCTGGACACAGGAGAGACGGGGGCGCTGTGGCTGCCACCGAGCAAAACAGAACGGATGGAGGTCAGCCACTTCATGACGGAGGCGAGGAGGAGGAGGAGGAGGAAATCTAACGCATCTGAAGTCGAAAAAAAGCCGAATCAGGTCCCTGGAGGTTGGCAGGTTGGACCAGGGGCAAATGTCAGTCCTGTCCACAGATGGAGGTACTGTACGACTGACGGTACGATTCAACAGAACAATGTACAATCACTAATCCTACAAACACACACGCAACCCCCCCCGTCATCGTGACACAAAATCTTTCCTCCATCACTTATACGACCATCTGTCACTCTCCCTGCTCCTCCATCAGCCCCCGCCTCCCAGTTACAGTACCATATCCCTGTCTCTTATACACATCTAGATGTGTATAAGAGACAGGTGTTGCTGTCAGTGATGGGTATCACGCTGGAGGAGATCGAGATCAGCGCCGCTCAGATGTGTATAAGAGACAGCTGTTTAATGACATTGACCCATTTGGGATGTTGAATGGAAAGATGAAGGAGGTGAAGGAGGAGTGGACGT
>JAFBJS010058026.1:312136-331164 GCA_016785265.1 Paraplagusia blochii
TCCTTAACCTCTAGGGCACCACAGCTTTTAAACACCGTCCCAGCATCTCAGTAATCATGGAGACTTGGTTGGACTTTGACTGTGCGGCTTCGCACTCGTCTCTGATGTTGAGACATTAATACTCAATACTTCAGAACGTTTTCATTACAAGTAAGGACGCCTGAACACCAATGAGAGTAAGAAAGAGAGTCAAACCACTGGACCTGAGCGTGACAGGAACAGAATTATCAAACTTCTTGGTCCGACAGTGTCCGATTGAAATGCTACGTCTTCTTGAAAAAACGTCCCCGTAATGATCACTCTGACAGAAGGTCAGAACCAATGTCTCATCAAATCACAGTGAGGTCATGATGATGACGACTACTGTTGCTAGGCAGAAGACAACGCCCGGTTCAGGGCGAAGGACAACGTCAAACATTTTTGTTCTTTTTTTCCGGATCTCACCTGCTTGGCGTGCAGATCTGCCCTGGAGGGGGCAACGGGGCTGGACACAGGAGAGACGGGGGCGCTGTGGCTGCCACCGAGCAAAACAGAACGGATGGAGGTCAGCCACTTCATGACGGAGGCGAGGAGGAGGAGGAGGAGGAGGAAATCTAATGCATCTGAAGTCGAAAAAAAGCCGAATCAGGTCCCTGGAGGTTGGCAGGTTGGACCAGGGGCAAATGTCAGTCCTGTCCACAGATGGAGGTACTGTACGACTGACGGTACGATTCAACAGAACAATGTACAATCACTAATCCTACAAACACACACGCAACCCCCCCCCCGTCATCGTGACACAAAATCTTTCCTCCATCACTTATACGACCATCTGTCACTCTCCCTGCTCCTCCATCAGCCCCCGCCTCCCAGTTACAGTACCATATCCTGTACCATCATCCTGACCCTCCATCCAACGACCTGCTGTGACCTACTGAGGTGCGTAACACAAACTAGGCCACTCATAATGATCGCTGCATGGAAGGGCCGCGCCCCCCATGTTTAGGAGCCACTGGTTTTACCAATGCCTTGACCACGGCCTTCTGTTCTTCAGCCGTCCAATCAAGGACCTGATCCTTGAAGACTTTCTGTTTCTCTGGTCCAGTCCTGTCGGTTTTTATAGCTGCGACATTAAGGCGGGCATTTCCTGTTACTGCCATTGATGTGGCTGCTTCAAAGACACCACAATAACGAGGGAAATGTCAGTTCTGGATTTATTCATACACACAAACACATGGCCCAGCGAGCGGAGTCTGTTGTCCACATCAGGACAGACAGCTCGGTGTTAACGACACAGAGAGATTTTGCTTGGCAACAAGTGTTATCACAGCCTTTGTTTATGTTGGCGTATCTATGTCGCACCCTGGTGGGGAAAGAAGTGAACATCAGACATTGGTCTGTCAACCACTAGGGGGCAGAAGATGCTGCAAACACAGAAAAAAAGGTGAGAGTTGAGAGTTGCTGGAATAAGTTCATACATGTGTCTTTCTTCAATTCCTGCCAGTTCACCAGCGTTGTGTTCGACTAAACACAACGTAAGAGTACGAAAATTGAACTGTATTATATGAAATTTGTGCGATGGAAGACAATTACTTCTCTTTTGTCTCTCCCTCTCCTCGTGTCCAACTCACCCTCTCAATCAAGACTCAGACTTAAACGTCCTCCTCTGAAAGCGCCATGTCCAATTCATCAAGTTCTGACTGAGCTCCAAGGCTAGGACAAACGTCAACATAATAAAATATAATTTGACACTTTCTGTCTCCGGGGACACACTATTGTGCTAATATAAATATAAGATACTATTGTAACTGATCTACAGATCTAATTTTCATGGTCAATATAAACCAAGAAGCACAGACGAGAAGGCTGAAGTTCAAGTGGACCACACGATCATCTCTCTGTGGCTCAGATCTGGACCACGAGCCTGTGTTTGACAGAGCGCTAATGTAACTAAAGTCAGAGAAGCACTGGGTCAGCATTAGGACCCTTGAACAGTGAGATCTGGAACTCCTCCACATCACTCCCACATCTTCAGTGTCCAACTTGGCGGTGACGCGGCCCAGCAGAGAGGAGCGCTTTAATCCAGCTCCAAGAGTTCGGGGGGTGGAGGTGGGATCAAGTAAAGACAGTAAAGTTGTTCCCTGAAGACACATGGACAGGGGCTTTTCCACGGCAGGCATGACAGGACGGAGGGTTCTGACGTGAACGAAGTTGATGCGGTTGAGTTGAAGGGTTGAAAAGATGCAACGAAGACAGAGAGAGAATCGTCACTGTCCGATCACAGAGCGAGAGATGAAGGAGAACGAACTTTTTACTGCAGACACCAAGTTCTCAACCTCTTCATGTCATAGAAGATGATTTTCTGACGACCAGAGGAGAAATGGATGAAATCAAAGTGAGTTCAAAGGTGTGGTGATGAAGACTACTGTAAATGAAACTATCTGTTACCCTAAGGCTGGAGGTTAATAGTCTGTTTTCTTTTTCAAAGAAGACTTTTATTTTGGCAGGTATTCTGACCTGTAAAGAAACAGGTATTTTTTTTCCAAATAAAACTCCAGAACCAAATGGATGAGATTGATGGTTTGCAGTGAGGATGAAGGTAAGTCTAAACTTATCGACACTGACGGAGCAGGGACACAGCAGGGAGACGGACATCTCTCAGGTCCCCAGTCTGCCATCGACAGTAGTCCTCCTCATGTCTTCAGACTGAGGAGCAGAGAGTGGAGGAACGTCCTGTGAGGTCTGTGAGCTGTAATCTCCTCTGTTCTCCTGTCATTTCTCTGTCTGCTGTTCACCTCCAACAACAGACAATTACACACTGGGCAGAGAAAGCCTGAACCACGCAACCCTCATATATACTACACTTCATGTATCTAAATATATGTATATGCATATACACATAAACACACATATACGAATATATACACATACATAAATGTATATATGCACTGCATATACTGTACAGTATGTATATTACACACATGCATAAACACGTATTTACATCAATACATATATATGTGACTCTACCACGCAACTGTTGCTGTACTATACCTCATACATGTAAATATATGTGTATGCATATACACATTTACACACTTATACAAATATATACATATATATAAGTGTACATATGTACTGCATATAACTAAATATACACAAACATACATAAACACGTATTTACATAAATACATATCTATGTGACTCTACCACACTACTGTTGCTGGACTATACTACATGCGTGTAAAGATATGTATGTGCATATACACACATGCACACATATATGAATATGTACACATTAAATATATCTATATATGCACTACATATATTACATATATGTATATATAAACACATAAATATATATTTACAAATACATATATGTGCATATGTATGTAAATATATGTACATAGACATACAGTATATCTATACGCGTATATACATATATACATCAATAAAGTATACAGTATATGTATACATGTATATACATATATGGTAATACATTTATATGTATGGGCATGTATATAAATATATGCACATATATGTACACACACATTCATACATATACATACTGTATATGCACATATACATGCACATATATGTATGCATGTATGTATATGGATGTAAATATATATCTATGTATGTGTATATATATATTTATAAATATACATACATATATACATATATATATATATATTTGTATGTGTATATATAGTATGATGTGGTGCCTATGGTATGTCACTGTATTATTATTATTGTTTCATCATTTCACAATGACTTCCAGGAGTTGAATCAACATATGGTTCCTCACTCCAACAGTGTTACGGTCCCTTCTGTTACCGTTACCTAAAAAGAGTTGAATGTAACTGTGTGGAAACTGTGACATGGGAACCCAGCTGTGAGCTCTGACCTCCTGCCAGCTGGTCCACTGACCACTGGAGCTGAGTGAAGACAACACATCTGAAGCTGTAATAAACCTCTGGGTCTGGGACCACAGCAGACCCACACCGTCAATCAGCACTTTGTGTTCGCCAGGAGTTAAACAAGCTGTTTGCAAAGATAAAAATAACGGAGGCTCCTCCAGTTGTCCCTTTCATCTGCTCCAAACACAACAAAGTCTCCAAATAGATCTGGGCTGCGACTCCCCACGCTGCCCAGATTATTTATCCCACTTTTTCCTACAACCAGACTTGGAAATTCCTGCCAAAAAAAGGTTCTCCTGTAAACACAGGCTCCTTCAGAAGGGCAGGAGTGAGGCACGGCACGGCAGCAGGCGGCCAATCAGAAGACTGCTTTGTGACGTTCAGAAAACAACGACAACAACAACAACGACCACGTGTGGTGGATCAGGTCTCTGGAACCGTGGGGCTGCAGCAGGGCCGGGGTGGGGGCCATTAACAGGTTGTTAGTGGAGATTGAGAAGTGAATCCCAACAACATGTTTCCACAGAGGTGTGACCGCAGCTCCAGGCAGGACCAGGACGTTTCAACAACACTGCCTCATTATTCCTCTGCCAGCTGGACGCCTGCCACCAGCCTCCGACACCCGACCTGGGCCGCTGCACCGGCAGCTCCTGTCAGACGGGTCCGACTCCACTGAGTCATGGAAATAAATCAGAGAAATAAAAATCTTATAATCACAACACGCAAACAGATCTGCTGCCCCCCGGTGGAAATGTGATCAGAGTGGGAAACGAATGCAACCAGGTTTCAGTTGCACTGTGGAGCTGGAGGGAGGTGACCTCAGGTGACCTCAGATGACCTCCTGTAGCACCTTCACTGAAGCACTTGGACTATGATTCAGTGTTGAAGTCAAAAAACAAGACAGGCGACCAGGGACAGAACCAGTCGCAGAACCAGACGCAAAACTAAAGAATGCATCAGAGACTGAACCAGTGACAGTACCAGAGGCAGAACATGATAGTACCAGACACCGAACCAGAAGCACAGGCAAAGACAAAAGCAGGGACAAAACCAGAAGAAAAACCATAGACAGACCCAAAGGCTGACGAAGACACAAAACTAGAGGCAGAAGTAGACACATAACTAGAGGTAAAACCAGAGGCAGAACCAGAAGCATTGTCAGAGGCAGAACCAGAAGAAAAAACCAAAGACAGACCCAAAGGCAGAAGAAGACACAAAACTAGAGGCAGAATCAGAGACAAAACCAGTGACTGAACCACACGAAGAACCAGAGGCAGAACCAATGATTGTACCAGAGATCAAACCAGAAGCACATTCAGGGGCAGAACCAGTGATAGTACCAGAGACCGAACCAGAAGCATAGCCAGAGGCAGAAGCAGTGACAGAACCAGAGGTATTACTAGAGGAAAACCATAGACAGACCCAGAGGCAGAAGAAGACACAAAACCAGAGGCAGAACCAGAAGCATTGTCAGAGGCAGAACCAGAAGAAAAAACCATAGACAGACCCAAAGGCAGAAGAAGACACAAAACTAGAGGCAGAATCCGAGACAAAACCAGTGACTGAACCACACGAAGAACCAGAGGCAGAACCAATGATTGTACCAGAGATCGAACCAGAAGCACATTCAGGGGCAGAACCAGTGATAGTACCAGAGACCGAACCAGAAGCAGAGGCAGACGCAGTGACAGAACCAGAGGTATTACTTAAGGAAAAATCAGAGACAGACCCAGAGGCAGAAGAAGACACAAAACCAGAGGCAGAACCAGAAGAAAAAACCATAGACAGACCCAAAGGCAGAAGAAGACACAAAACTAGAGGCAGAATCCGAGACAAAACCAGTGACTGAACCACACGAAGAACCAGAGGCAGAACCAATGATTGTACCAGAGATCGAACCAGAAGCACATTCAGGGGCAGAACCAGTGATAGTACCAGAGACCGAAGCAGAAGCAGAGGCAGACGCAGTGACAGAACCAGAGGTATTACTTAAGGAAAAATCAGAGACAGACCCAGAGGCAGAAGAAGACACAAAACTAGAGGCAGAAGTAGACACAAACCTAGAGGTAGAACCAGAGGCAGACCAGTAATGGTACCAGAGACCGAACTAGAAGCACAGCCGAGGCAGAACCTGTGGCAGAATCAGAGCTAGAACAAAAGGAAAAACCAGAGACAGACCCAGAGGCAGAAGTAGACACAAAACTAGAGGTATTAACAGAGGCAGAACCAGAGATATAACCATACATAGAACCAGAGAAGCACAGACCCAACCAGTGACAGAACCAGTGATAGAACTAAAGTCAGAACAAGGGGCAAACACAGAGAAAGAACCAGAGGTAGAACTAGACACAAAACTAGAGGCAGAACCAGTGGCAGAGCCAGAGACAGAAGCAGTGATAAAACAAAAACCAGAACTGGAGGCAGAACCAGTGAGGCCCAGTCTGACCCAGAGCCTGTGTGGTCTGGACCGCTCCTCTCTGGTGCCCACATCAGTGGAGAACTGTTGAAACGACAAACAAGCGACAAGTTCCTGCCTCAGCACCCAGAACCACAGACAGAGAACTGGAACAGGAATCTCAGTAAATGACAGTGTCTGAGTCCTGGAGCCCATCATTCCCTCTGGTACGCAGGTCTGTGGTCTGTGGACTAAAAGCGGTGCCACACGGTGGACGATTTCTGACTGCTCTGTTCCCAACTGGTACTAACCAGGTTATACCAACTGACCACTGACTGATTTGACCCCAGGTGTGAATGAACGGTTCCTGTTTCTGGTCCTCTTCATTGATGGTTCTAAATATAAAGAGAACTCTCAGAAGACGCTGGCTTTTCCTGTTGACATAAAATCTCCATGAGACCCTGAACGCCTCACAGAAAACTGCCACTTATCGTAGTGACCAAAGAAAACTCGAACACAGGAAAGAATTGAAAAATGTATAGTATCTTGACGCAAGTCATGTGACTAGTCCATCTGTCAATCACAGAGATAAGTCAAGAGATGAGTGGTTGGCAGCAGGGGGCAGCAGAGAAGAGAGTCAGATAGGAAAAAACAGAGACAAGTGTGGGTTGGAATTGATGGCTAATTTAGAGCAACGGTGTCCAACCGCTGGGCCAGGGACCAGTAGAGAGCCATGGACCATATGTTCCCAGCCGTCACAGAGAGAGAAAAACTGAACCTTTCACTGGTCTGGTATTTTATTTTGGAAAATCTTCCCGCCTAGGGACCGGTGAACCGTGTCTCTTCACATCATACGAGTTGTGGCCGAAATGAACGTCCTGGATTCCTGCTCTGTGGTGAAGAAGGATTGATAGCAGATAAATTGCTGAAGGTGCACTTCAGCAGGAGACCACTTGGAGGTTCTGGAGGCCTGCCCATAATGAGGTGTCACACTGATTGGACCGGTACAGATGGGAACGCACAACCTCTGTGTGATCCGAGCAGAACCCAGGATGGACTGTGAATGAGTTGACGAGAGTTCTGACACTCTAGGCAGTGTGGCAGAAGAATAATGATAACTGATTGAAATGCCAAGCGTGCCGCATGCGGTCCGCAGGCCTTATTTTGCCCAGGTCTGGTATGGCTGGAAGAACCAACAAACAAGTTTGATTGACTGATAGAATAATTACTCTGTACAGTACATTCATTGGACCAAACAGAGAATCACTGGACGTGTAATTGCCTGACCTGTCCACAGATGGCAGTGTTCTATTTCGGAGTGGCCTCCAACCTTGGGTGGAACATCTGCCTCCTCTGTCATTCACAAGACGCCTTCAAGTCCAACGGTCAAAGGACAAGGTTGGGAAAACAGGCCAAAGTAGTGGAGTGCAGATTGAGGGTCCACGATCACAGGTCTCCCAGTCTACCCTGTCTGTCTAATGGAGTCTATTGTCTTCACAGTCATGGTGGTCCAGGCCGACATCATTAACATCCTTGCACGCTTAAAGTAGAACAATGGGGAGAACAACGGGGGAACGTTGAGAAAATTCCACAAGGCTCCAGAGCTGAGGGCAAAACAAAGGGATAAGAAGTAAAAATGGGAGCAGACCACATTAAGATGGGGAGAGACGGAATATTTTGGTCGGGGAAAGGTCACGGTTGTCGAGGAACTCGGAGAACACCTCTAGTCCTTGGAGTAAGTTGGAGAAAAGAAAACAGGTCGTAATTTAACAGAGAAAAACCTAGAACCTCCTACAGAAATCTATGACAAAATTGGGACTGGGACTTCTCAAACCGAACAAAAATCTTTTTTTTTTTTTTACGTCCTCAAGAAGGTAGTTCTGAAAGACATCGCTCGCCACAAAGAATGGACAGGACTTTTTGCAACAAACGCAAGATTAACGTAAGAAAAAACATCTAAGAAACAAAAAATCAACCAAGCAATTTTATATAATTTTTTTATGTTATTGTAAATTCACATTCATATTCACACTATTATTGACACTCCTATTCACACCAGTATTCACACGCATTCACACAAGTATTCCCAGTCATTCTCACACACAAGTATTTACACTAATTTACACCATTATTTACACCATTACTTCAGTGTACTACACCAGTATTTCAGGGATACTAGTAATTAACGCTCATTCAACTTACATTCACACCATTATCCATTCTCACATCCACACCAGTATTTACATGCATATTCACACTTATTTACACTCACATTCACAACAGTATTTATACTCACACTCATTCACGTCACATTCAAACCAATAAATATATCCATAGTAACATCAGTATTTATACTCATATTCACGCTCTTTCAACTCTCATTCACACCACTATTCACACTCATACAATTCACATTCACACCAGAATTCACATGTTGTCGTGTTTGTCAACAGTGACATCATCTGGTCACATCAGAAAGCCTCGATCAGAACTAAACCGCTAGATCTGTGCTGTATTTGGACCAGACGTCACCAACGGGACACAAAGGAGACAGGAAATGTGTCTCTCAGGCCATCCCTCCCTTCCAGACCTCTGCTCAGTGCTAACCCTCATCCATCGTCAGCCCCCAGTTCTTTTCCCTCCACCATCACCAACACCATCTCCACCACTGATTTATTTATTTCTAAAAAGTTGGGTTTCTCCAGCAGGAACCACAGCCCAGATCTTCTGTGTCCTAACTGGCTGCTCTCCCAGCGGCCTCGGCCACACAGACCCAAAACCACACACTTAAACCTTGGCATCCAACCCTGGAGCTGAGGGGCCGGGGGGCCGGGGTTTGTGCTGACATCCCATTCTTCTACTACTTCATAACCAACAACTGTCATGAAGGTCGGGGGAGAGGGGGTCTCCTCAGAGTTCACCTTCGATTGGATCATGGTCAACACAAAGAACTGTGGCGCCCCCTAACAGTATATCTGTATTACCACAGCTGACCCCACTCCCATATTGACACCTTCACAGCTTCTGCTCCATTAAGTTCCACAGAACTTTAATTTGAAAATCTTCAAGTCTGGAAGGTCTGGTTTCAAATCTGAGCCTGAGCAGAGCTCACATTCACACCGGTATTCACACTAGTTCACACCAGTATTCAGAGTCTTTCACACATATATTCACACCAAATTCACACTCTTTGACCTTCATATTCACACCAATATTCACATTCATGCAAACCAGTATTTACCCTCCTTCACACGGGTGTACACAGTCATTTACACACACATCCATACTAGTATTCACACTAGTATTCACACTTGAATTCACACCTGTATTTACACCCAATCACACCAGTATTCACATCACACCAGTTTTCCAACTCACATTAACAATGGTATTGTTAATATGAGTGCTATACTGGTATTAATACTAGTGTGAATATAAATGAAATACTGGTGTGAATGTGAGTGTGAATAAGTCTGAATACCATTGTTAATGTGAGTTGGTATACTGGTGTGAATATGAGTGTGAATACTGATGTGCATGTGAGTGTGAATGATTGTTAATGTAGGTGGGAATAATTTTAATTTAAGTTTAAATGAGAGTGAATACAGGTGTGAATGTTGATGTGAATACTGGTGTGATTGGTATTGTGAATTAACAACCAATCACACAGTATATTCACACTAGTTTTCACACTCAGATTCACACCAGGATAGCACTCGGATTCAAAACAGTATTCACACTCAATCGCACTCATTGACATTCACACTAGTTTCTCTGCACATGTATCTGAACAGTAGACCCCACCTCCACAGCGCAGACGACCGTTGGCCGACAGCCTGAAGACGATCAGTGACGATGTCTTTGGTTTTCCGCTGACATCTGAGTGTGAGGACGTTCACCCAGAGAATGTTCTTCTGCGGTCTCCGTCAGGGTCACCAGTTCACGAACCTTCTTCCTCCTCAGAAGGTAGTCTGCCTCGCAGCTTATTGAACTGGCGCTCCTCTCTTCCTCTTGGCCGCGGTTTTGCCGTTAGCTGCTCGGTGCCGTTACAGCACGGAGTTAACGGAACATATACTTAAGTTGTCAAGATTATGAAGTTTTCACAGTTCCTACCGAGGAGGAAAAGCCTCAGCTCTGTTTGATGCACAGCTTCATTAAGGAGGCAGGGAGTAGTGTGGTGAGATAATTTATAGAAGCTCCGCCGCGCTGGGGAAAATGATAGCACAGCAATTAAGTTATTTTCTCTGGGTTTGGAGGCTGAGAGATTATTTAGGATGGGGAGGTTCTGGTTCAGCCTGAATCCCTCCATTCAGACTCCGGGTCATGGAGACCTCTCCCTAGAACTCTTCAGCCTACCCAAGTGACCCAAAGGACTGCTGTCCACTAGGTAATTATCACATGTCAAATTTACTTTGTAAAATATATTGTCAAGGTTTAAAAATTAACAAAAAATAGTCAAAGCTTTTATTTTGAAAAGAAAAAAAAAACCCTGAGAGTTTAGATCCAATTCCTGCTGACGTGATTATCCTGGTTGTACAGATTTTTTCCCCACTCTTTTTTTCACTCTATTCTTATATCCCACTCGCTCTGGCGCCCCCCAGGGGATTTGTGCCTAGCAATTTCCAAGCTCCTGTTTCAGACAAGATTATAATATCGGGCTATCCCAGGCAGCAGCACTCTACTTGAAGACGGTTTTCGATTAATTATTTTCTTCTGGAATCCTGATAATAAATAAGCGACAGGTTTAAAGTCAGGTTTAAAAGGACATAAACAAAGACAGACTGTCATGCTCAGCAGTGTCACCTGGTGACAAGTACAGTCAATCACAGACCCACTCTTAGAAGTCTTAGCTTATTTATTGCCCCCTAGAGGACTGGAGCAGGCTTTATTGTAACGGGTTCTTTCCAAACGTTGTTGTTGTGTGTTGATCAGCTGACGGATGTTATCGGCCACACTTCTTGGGTTTCATGACTTGTGTCCTTAAAATAGTTTTGGGGTTAAACAGCTATATGTTAATAAAAGTCACTAGATGGCAGCATTACAGCTCAATTCAGTAATACAGTGTTTGTTCTCATAAATAAATAAATAAATGTTTCCAAGCCTGTATTGGTATCGGTTGATATTGGAATTTTGTTTAGGCAATATCGTCAAAATGTTTATATCAGATATCCCTATATTACAATTCATCGCAACGTTGTACCGTTGCCCCTCTATCGCAAACATATAGTAGTCAATATATTTTATATATGGAGTCAAGAAAAAGCCTCAGCTGAGCAGCTACAGTCGCAGTGCAACACCGGGTTTTTGAGATCTACTACAAGTAAAAGTACTAGAAAGCAATACTGGTCCCAACAAGTGCGTTCCTATGTTGGTGTTCTATTGTAATAACCGCAAGTATCAGTACCAGTACAGGCATCGTCCCAGAAGCCTAGTCCTGGTCAGAGATCACAAATCTGTGACCAATTCCACAGCTCCTACAGGAGACCAGGAGTGGAGGAGGAGGAGGAGTCCAGTCAGGTACCAGTGGACCAGATCAAAGCCCTCCATTACTTGATGCCTTTGATTCACTGTTTCCAGTTCAGCTCCAGGCTTCAGACCATCAGAGCGAAGAACAAATTAAACATTCCTTTTTTTTCTATTCTCTCACTTTCCTTCAAACCGTGCTACCACTTTAACTACCAGGTGACTGAAACAGTCCATGGTACTGGTCCAAACTGAATCAGTACCCTGAACAACAATCATATCAATCACGTTGATCACCGTTGATCACCATTGATCACGATCTTAATGTGATCTGATTAGTGGCAACGGGAAGGAACCGACATACCAACATCAGCAGGTAGGTGTCAGTGTTTCTCACCTGTTTTAAAAGTGACTGATCTTCAGGCTGGATCTTAGCCATCACTGTTCATGGTGATGTGTTTAATGACAGGAAGTGATGTCATCTGATCTATAGAACCACACGGATCAGAATGTTTTATTTGCAGTTTCTGTGACTAGTAATTCAGGAGTGAACCAGTGACCGTTTACCAGCGGTGACAGAGACCAGAGTTTCAATGAACAGACTTCTAGGACTAGTCCATGTCTTTTGATCTAAACAGTAAAAATTCACTCAACTGAGCAAAATCTCTGAAGGCGGCTCACAGAGGGCGCCCCCTACAGTTCAGACTGTCTGCTCACTCTCTGTGATCAGGCGGTCTTGTTGTGGTGCGGCGTCTTATGATGTGGCTGTGTGTGAGCCCTGTCTGCTGTGTCCTTGAGGGTTTTTCCCATGGTGCACCAGTACAGCCTGACAACAGAGAGCAGTGACCACAGAATCTGGGCCAGGACAGAAACAACAAACACAAACACTGTCAAACTGGTCATTTACCAAACCAGGAGAGGACGAGCCGCTGGTCCACAGTCCTCGCTCCATCCTTCCTCCCCTGTCCACAGACACTTCAACAACAACAACAGGTCAGGAGGTCCCTGCCCACATCCTGAACTAGAAATACACAGGAGAGCACACGCATGCCCCTTACTGGTTGAAAGAATAACTGACGATGAGACAGTTTGCCGGTGTTGATACAGTCAATGTTAGCTTCGGCCAAACCAGTGACCACCGTATTGTTAAAGCCACCGACCTTTGTGCACTGACACGGTGCACCGCATATGACAGCCTGTAGGGGGCATGAGCAGGAGGCCCTGAGGTGTGCCGAGTGGAGACAGTTCTAATGAACTTAATGAAAGGTTTGACAGAAAACAATGAAAAATCACAGGTGATTGGCTGATGGGAAGACTTCCCTTAGCAACACGGCTGCTTCCTGCTCCGAGCAAACAACCAATCACTGTCAGCAAACCTTCCTTTGGGTCAAAGAAGCACCGTCTATCTGAGAGGGGGGCTGTAAATAAGAAGGTGGGGCAGAGGAGGAAGACGAGGAATAAATGGAAGAGGTGGAGTGAGAGCTGCTGCTAAGACAAGGACTGGACACTGAGACTAATGCAGTACTATCATACAACCAGGTTTCCATGACTTCTCACCGTGCTCCTCATGTCAGACTGTAGTCTGCAGTACTACCGTCTGACTGACCTTGTCTGGACAACGGCCATTAGAACGTGGTACAATCAGCTTTGAGACGCCACCTACTGGTTTCAGGTAGAAGGGGGTTTTGACCAGCTGACAAAGGGATAGAAACAAACAAATGACCCTGAAACAGGAAGTCTGAAATGGAGCGAAAAAGGAAATCATTTTATTTTGCCCACAGCCCACAGTCTACAGTCTACAGTCTAGAGCCCATAGTCTACAGTTTAAAGCCCACAATCCACAGTGCAGTTGTCAGCCTACAGCCCATAGCCTACAGTCTAGAGCAGGGGTCTCAAACACGCGGCCCGTGGGCCATTTGCGGCCCACAGAACAATATTTTGCGGCCACCAATTTAATGTGAGAGTTGGATTTATAACAATATTTTATAGATTTGATCTATAGATCTGCAAAATGATAGTGTGGGTGGTGGCCCTTAACTTATTTGAGTTTGAGACCCCTGGTCTAGAGTATATGGTTTAGAGTGTACAGTCTACAGCCCACAGTCTACAGAATACAGTTTACAGCCCACAGCCCATAGCCCATGGTAGTCTACAGTATACAGTCTGGAGTGTACAGTCTTTAGCCGGCAAGGGCAAACTAAGGCCCGGGGGCCGGATGCAAGCTCATCCCTTGAGCTTTTTAATGTGGCCCGCTAACCTTGCCCAATTTTAGGACGAATTGTGGCCTGCAAGTCAAAAAGTTCGCCCATGCCTGGTCTAGAGTGCACAGTCTACAATCCATAGTCTACAGTCTACAGTACACAGCCCACAGTCTACAGCCCATAGTTTCCAGTCTCAAATCTACAATATTCAGTTAACAGCCCGCAGCCCATAGTCCACAGTCTAAAGCCTACAACCCAAAATCTGCAGCCCACAGTCCAAAGTCTATAGCTCACTGTTGTATTTGTTAAATAACAACATGAGCAACAGCAACTTTTTTCTAAAAAACACCACAGCTGCATCAACACGCAGACCACCACAAGGTGGCACTGTTTAATGAAAAAAAAAAAAGACTTTTTTTTTTCTTACCTTCTTCTGATCCTCCAGTTTCTGACTCGTTGACCTTTTCCCATGCTTCCCGCCTTCAGGTGCCTCCATCCCTGCTCCAACTGAACAGGAACTCCAGAGTGAAGAACCTCGGGGATGAAGTTGGATGTAATCTTAATCCAGGATGCTACAACCGGCTATCGAAGACCCGATCCCGGCTCCGGCCTTGGCCCGAACACAGGTGGTCCATGGTACTGAGTGAAGACTGTCTGGTCTGTGTAGTCTGGTCTGGTCTGGTCTGGCTGGTCTTTCTTCAGAAGGAGGTTTCCAAAGTCACATTATGGTGGCCTCATACCCAGCACTGGATGGACGGGATTATCAGGCCGCAGGTTTGATCTCCTCAGATTAACGTTTCAGCCTCTTCCTCGGGTGACGACTGGCTGCTCCGCTCCCCAGAGTTCCTTCCATTTCTAGGAAGAGAACAGAGACAATGAATGTTCTGTGGAGACACTGCTGCTCCGCAACGAATGCACACAGCTGATGTCTGCGATTCTCAAAAGTCAACACCGCCCTCCTCCACCCTCCTCCACCCTCAGCCCCCGGTGCTGAATGGTACAGATGTTGGAAGAATCTGCACATCAGAGAAAAAGTTAATGCGTGGCTGAGACTAAAGAAAGAACCTAGAAAGGATTTTGCTGAAGCTCCTGGTATCTCTTGTTTTATCAATGATAACAACATGTCCTGTACCAGAGATCTACTCCCGAGTTCTACACCAGAGGTCTGTACAAGAGTTTCCCAGGAGAGGTCTGTACCAGAGATCTACACCAGAGGTCTGTACTAAAGGTCTGTACCTGGGGTCTACACAGAAGGTCTTTACTTGAGGTAAACACCAGAGGTCTGTACGAGAGGTCTGCATTAGAGGTCTGTACCAGAGGTCTGCATTAGAGGTCTGTATCAGACATCTACACCATAGGTCTATACTAAATGTCTGTACCTGGGGTCTACACCAGAGGTATGTACAAGAGATCTACATTAGAGGTCTTTACCAGTGACCTACACAATAGGTCCAGACCAGAGGTGTGCACCAGATGTCTACACGAGATGTCTGTACCAGATGTCTAAACTACAGGTCTGCACCAGAGGTTTCCACCAAAGGTCTTTAACAGAAGTCCACACTAGAGGTCTGTACTAGAGATCTACACTATAGGTCTGGACCAGAGGTATGCACCAGATGTCTCACCAGATGTCTAGACTACAGGTCTGCACCAGAGGTCTACAGTAGAGGCCAGTACCAAAGGTCTGTATCAGAGTTCTAAACCAGAGGTCTATACCAGATGTCTGCACCAGCGGTCCGTACCAGAGGTCTACACTTGAGCTCTGTACCAGAGGTCTACAGTAGAGGCCAGTACCAAAGGTATGTATCAGAGTTCTAAACCAGAGGTCTATACAAGCGGTCCGTACCAGAGGTCTACACTTGAGCTCTGTACCAGAGGTCTACAGTAGAGGCCTGTACCAAAGGTCTGTATCAGAGTTCTAAACCAGAGGTCTGTTCCAGAGGTCTTCATCAGATCTGTTCATCTATCCATCCATTCAACATCCCTCCATCAGTGTAAGATCTGGTTCTGGTTCTGGTTCTGTACCATCCTTCACCTCCAACCTCAGCCTCTACATATGCTCCACAGTTGCCCCGCCCACCGGCCTTTCACTGTCACTTGGTATTCAATCTGTGTCTCCAGGCCTCCACGTGGTCAATAAAGTGTGATTGATGCGGCCCACAGATGTAACCCACTCTAACACAGGCAGGTGGAAATGACGAGTCTGATTTCCTCAGGGACAGCGGGAAGGTTGGTGCAGCGTGCACCGTAAATCATCACCTCCATAGGCCAAAGGTCCACCATCAACCCCACCTCCCACTCCTACATTAAAGTCCCATAAATCCCTGCTGCCATTAATACGATGTCTGGAATCAACTGAACACATGTGGAACGTCAGGCGGAATGTTTCCGCTGCACCTCAGCCTCAGCCCTCTGCCCTTCACAGCTGCACCTTCTGTCATTGGATGTAATTAGGTCAACATTAATCGGGGGATGTCCAATGTTAGCGGCCGAATGTTGGAAAAATATTTAATTTCTGTAAGAATTAGTATTGTTTTTTCCACCGATTATGAAAGCAAAGGGTGCTCTAAAATTTATTTAAAGGATAAAATGACTGTTTGTTCTAGTAAAAGTCACTAGATGGCAGCATGGCAGCTAATTCACTTAATCTCAGAGGTGGTACATGTAAGTAAATCAATATTAATAGAGCAATATCGGTATCACTTGATATCGAAATCAGAAAAAAAGTCTGTACCAGAGGTCTGTACCAGAGGCAAAATGTTCATATGGCACCATCTCTATTGTCACTTTGTTCCCACTTTGTCGACTGGGTTTATATTAAAATAATAAAACAGTACATCATGGAAAAAAATATGGGTCGTGGACCACGGTTGCTCCAGCTGTGGTTCTGAACCATGCTAGCACGACCTCCCTTTATCTACACTCCCATCCCTAACAGTTTCTACACAACAAGATTATTCACAATGAGAAACAACCTGTGCCAAGTCTGACCCTGATGTTTCTGTTGTCATGGTAACCGAAGAGAAAAGACCCCCGTGTGAAGGAGGAGGGAGGGGGGTGGGGGGGACTTCAGAGCCTGTGGCTCCAGGTACGGAGGCTGCAGTCAACAGGATAATGACGACAGTGGAGAGGACCAATGACTAACAGCTGCAGCAGCAGTAACAGGGACAGCAGTAGTAACAGTGGCATCAGCAGTAACAGTGGCAGCAGTAACAGCAGGAGTAACAGCAGCAGCTCATTAGTTTGAAGGATGCTAGTTGCACCAACACTGATGTTCTGTGCAGGTTGGTGCATAGACACACACACTTCCACACACACACACACACACACACACACACACACACACTCACTCCGGTGTCTGACTCGACAACAACGCGGTTCAGCTTTTGTACTAGGGGAAAGTACCATCAGCCAGATCAATTCTAAACAACAAAATTTCAGACAGAGTACCAGCAACCAGGACTGGACTTTCAGAACTAAACAGTTCTTGTCTTGTTCCACTCCAGGTCCCAGACCCAGGGATTAGACCACATCCACACCCAAGTCAGCTGCACCCATTTACAGTACCAGTAGATAAAGGGAACCAATACCAAGCTGAGAGAAAGTCTAAGCGTTGCTGGTGTGAAATTGTTCCATGTCCTGCTCAGAGACAAGAGTTCTGTCCACATCTGTGTCAGAACAACGGCCACGCCCAGTAGGAACAGCCACCAGTGGCGACTTCTATCCTAGCTGCGGTGCTAACAGGGCTAAAACTCTCACCACTGGGTGCAGTTGTTCTTCTGTTGCTAGGCAACAGCATCACAGCGGTGAGCACCCCTAGGAGACAGAACGTTTCCAGTCGGTTCAGACAGACGTGTCTGCCCTCCGTGTGTGTCCCACAATGGTGTAGGCGCCCCCCATGTTGAACCACCAGCAGATTCTAAAAGGGGAGAAAATGTGTCCCGGTGTCAAACTGTATCAACACTACATGGAACATGACCTCAAACAGCTCCACGGAGAACCGATTATTATTATTCATTAGTGTTTGTGCTCTGTCACTGTTCATTATCAGATAAAGTTTAGTGATAAAACAGTTCTCCAATGTCACTGTCCTGTCTCCATCTCTCTCAGTTGTCTTCATCAGTTGTTTCTGTCAGTCATCTTCGTCTCTGTCAATTGTTTTTTGTCTGTCAGTTGTCTCTGTCTGCTGTCCTCATCAGTCATCTCTGTCAGTCGTCTTCGTCTCTGTCAGTTGTCTCTTCGTCTCTCTCGATCATCTGTATGTCAGATGTCTCTCAGTATCTATCAGTCATCTCTAAATCAGTTATCTCTTTGTCATTTGTCTTTAAGTCTTCGTCAATCATGTCTCCATTTGTGTCAGATGTCTCCGTGTCCCTGTCTCTGTTCTGTTATCTCTGTTGCTCAACTCGTCTTCACCAATTGTTTCCATCTCTGACTGTTGTCTCTGTCAGTCATCTTCTTTTCTGTCAATTGTTTCTGTCTCTGTCTCTGCCGGTCGTCTCTGCTGTCTTCATTAGCCGTTTCTGTCAGTGGTCTTCGTCTATGTCAGTTGTCTCCCCGTCAGTTGTTTCTCAGTATCAGATATCTCTGTCAATTGTCTCTACATCAATCGTCTCCCCCTCAGTCATCACGGTCACCATCAATGGTCTCTGTCAGTTGTCTCTGTCATCTCTACATCTCTGTCCGTCATTACCATCAATTAACTTCATCAGTAGTGTCTCCTTATTTCTGTATAACAGTTGTCTCTAAGTCTCCGTCAATTATGTCTCTATTCTTGTTGTTGTCTCCATCAGTTGTGTCCCTGTCTCTGTCCAATTATCTCTGTTGGTCATCTCTGTCAGTCGTCTTCATCTCGGTCAGTCGTCTCCATCATTCATCTCTGTCTCCGTGAGTCATCTTCGTCAGTCGACTGCATGAGTCGTCTCCGTCAGTCGTCTGTTATCTGGAACCTGCTCCGTCTGAAGCTGCTGTTCTTCCTGTCGTTCCTCTTCCTGCTTAGTCTCCAGGGATTGGTACCAGAGACAAAGACACTCCCATTCATCTCCGCTCCTTTATCCCGAGATTACGCTCCAA
>JAFBJS010058026.1:331316-360432 GCA_016785265.1 Paraplagusia blochii
TGTGCCGCAAAAAAAGGGGGGGGGGGGGGGGAAAGGGGGGGGGTCGAGGGGGTGGGACACACACACACACACACACACTGTATCGGTTATTGAGGAATGTGACAAATCCCAGAGAATCTGAGGACCTGTGAACACATCGGCAACTGACGGAGTGCTATGGAGTCTGAATAGCCTCAAAAAGAACACACACGCGCACGGATCTGCGAACGTATTCTGAGAAGAACACACAAACGACGCTTCATACCTCCAAATACGTTTGTGAATTGTCGTAGGCGCTTGCAAATTGTCCTTGTAATTTGTGAAACTACGCGCACGCGAATTTGTATTTTTGAGACTTGTCTTACGCGGACCAGATTTGCAAGCGTTATTTTGCTACATCAGTCCGTCACCAGCCAATCAAAAGTCTTACTCATTTCAGCCAATCACACGGCAGTGTCCCCACGAGGGTCCGTGTGTGACGTCACTAAACTGCACCCGTAAACCCGAACCCGAAAGATCAAGGCGACGTATGAAAGCGATGAGAAGGAGACACAAAGAACGAATGAAGAAGGAGAGAAAATATGAGGAAATGTTTTGTAATCCTGTTCCTAATAACGCAGCAACATCTAGCGGTTGACAAGGAGATGAGCCGCTCCCGGAGCATTTTACGAGCTTGTTAAACTAATACGAGTGTTCACACACACGCGGGGAGCGACAACTGTTTTACTTTTTATTGCTTTACACCCGTATTAGTTAATTTGGTATCGAAACCTGCGACTACAGGTGGATTAGTTAATGCGCATTAGTTGACAAGCGAATGCCTGTTAGTTTGCAATGTGGACGCAAACGGGGAGCGAAACTGGTTTCGCATCGCAGCGAATACCGAATTAAGTGCCAGTGTGAAAACGGTATAGTTAAACTCAGCAACAACCGCTGTCCTTGACCAAGAGTTTCTTCTCCAGGGGTCATGGACTCTGGTCCAGATTTTCATCAGCCTGGTGTAATGTACATACACACACACACACACGGAGGATGGGGGGAGGTTTCCACCACCTCCATAGTCCCTCCCCCATCGCACACACCTCACACAAGACCTCCACAGATTGACCTGTCAATAACATATGTCTATAGCAAGAGACAGTCGGTCACTGAGGCAGGTCCACTCTGACTGACTGTTTGTTGACTGACTGACTGACTGTCTGTCGGTCTGGTCAGTTAGAGCTCACCTGTATGTCCCTGTAAGTCCGTGGAAGGGTTGGATCCCACAGTCATGGACATGGGTCCTTAATCCTTAATCATTGTGACGAAATATCTGGTTCATGAATAAACTGTCAGAGGCCAAAAAAAAAAAAAATCTCAAAGAACTTTTTGTCCTGAGAAACACAAAGACTGTCATCATGGAGCAGGTGGAGAGAAGAAGAGGGAGTAGTAAGGAGGAGAAGGAGAAGATGGAGAGAGATGGTGGAGAAGCCCGGAGTCAGCAGCAGGGACGACTGGAGGGTGGAGATTCACATCCCTGACTCCCTCACTGCACTGATGAAATTTTAATGGTTCTTTTAGGAAGAATAATGAACATGCTCCTCTCTGGAGGAGTTAGCGGAGGAGGAGTTCATGTAGGAGGAGCTAGAGTGGTGGTGGGATGCATCTGGGAACACTCACGGAGGATCACCCTGCTGTGATCCATCAACTGACTCATCCAGGTTTTCTGCAGTGAACACTTGAAGACGTCAAACACTGGTATTGACACACACCGACACACACACACATACGAGTGAACACACACCTGGACCAAGAGGAGGAGAAGAAGGAGGAGGACAAGGAGGTGACTGAGGAGGAAGAGGATGAAGAGAAACGAAAAAGGAGAAAGACGAGGACCTGGATCTGCTGGGCTTCAGGTTCGAATCCACCAGCTGCCATAATGACCGTGGCAGGTCACATGACCTGCGGTCAACAGCCCTCAGTTCTGTGAACTCGGTCACTTCCTGTTATCTCTGAGTCAGAAGTGATGTCAGAGGAAAGTGAACTAACGGGATATCACTAGAGTCCAGTGCCTCACAGCCAATCAGGAGCTTCAGTAGGCTCGTTAATGTACGTTAGTAGCTACATTAGGCATTAGCTGCGTAAGTGCTAATGTGAATAATTGATGAAGCAGCAGTGACACCGTGGAAGGAGGAGGAAGGGGGTAAATTCCTCCAGGACCGGAACTCAGTCAACTTCCTTCCATATGGGACAATGTCCCATATTCACTTTTTGCCAATATCTGATGTCGACACGTTTCGTTTCTGATTCCGATGTCCATGTCCCTGGATCCTGTGTGTGATAGCAATAAATTTCGCAAAATCCAGAGAAATATTCATTATTATACCTTGCCAACTCAAGATTGTAATCAGGGCGAGCTAAGAGCTATCTCTGCTAACCATCAACTGGTCTGAGCTGACTGCTAACTTGTCTGTGCCAAAGCTACCTTGCGTAAGCGAACCACTACCTCACCTCTGCTAACCGCTGATTGATATGAGCTAATCACTAACATGTTTGTGTTAGCCACTAACTCCTCTCTGCTAACTGGTAACTTGTCTGTGCCGAGAAATAACTAATCTGACTCAACTACTAAATCATCTGAGCTAACCATTAAGGTGCTTGTGCTCACTTGTCTGTACTTACAGCTAACCTGTCTAAGCTAACAGCAAACTTGTCTCTGCTAACCATTATTTCATATAAGATAACCTCTAACTCAACTGAGCTAGCTGCTAACTTTTCTGTGCTAAAGCTAGCTTTTGTGAGCGAACCAGTAAATTATCTCTGCTAACAGCTAATTCATATAGGCTAATCACTTACATGTCTGTGCTAGCCACTACCTCCTCTCTGCTAACTGGTATCTTGTCTGTGCTGAGAATTTAGTAATCTGAGCTAACCACTACATCATCTCCGCTTGTGCTTACCAATCACTTGACAGTGCCTACAAGCTAACCTGTCTAAGCTAAACAAAAACTTGTCTCTGCTTTCCTCTAACTAGCCTGAGCTAACCACTAACTCACCCTCTGCTAACCACTAACCACTAACTCAAATTCACATTCAAAATTTAATTGATTGATTGACAATTGCTCATGTTTTCTCCTCTAAAGATACAATATGTGATGTCGATTTTCTCTCATATAGAGACAAACCTTTTAATTTTTTTACTGGCACAACCAAATTTTATCTATCTGTAGCCAACGTCACCAAAAATAAAGTTATACTACAAATCCTGCCACTCTATAGTGGCTATTTACTAGTGGGCCAACTCTAGTACACATTTGATAGGATCTGGTGGGCCAAATATAATTGCACTGCGGGCCAGATTTGGTCCCCGAGCCATAGCTTGACATCTGTGCCCTAACTTGTTTGTATTTAGCTCTTGTAACCTTATAAATTCTCTAGAGTTGACAACATAGCTGTGATAGAACATGAGAAATAGACAATTATTGTTGTCTACGACGAAGAATTGTGTTGATTCTATGGAACGTCAGACGGACCAGGTGCAACTATACACCGTAGGACTTTCCTGGTTCAACAAAGGCTCAGTGACTTTCATTATCCAAACCAGGACAATTAGGGAAAACCGAAAAAAAAATGATTGCACAGCATCTGTGGACAGTCCCTGGTCCTTAGGACAGGTCCACAGGTACGGGACTGACAGAGACAGTTCATAACTCAACACCGCACCCTTCTCGTCGCGTCCCCACCCCCACCCCCACCCCCAGCCCCAGCTGTGCTGCGGTGACCAAAAGCGGAGATGTTTTATTTTCCACCAGCGACGAGGAGCTACATTAACATTTTGCTGACACGTTGGTTCTTTCCTCCCCCCGGTCGCTCGTTAAGTTCTAGTCTCGACTCGACCCGAGTCTTGTACTGTAGATAGTAGACACCTTTACTACACACTGTACCTCCTCTGGTATGTTTAATAGAAATGCACTGATGGAAATTTACTGGCTGTAAGAGAATAACAATCTCTCCCTTCAGTGTATTGATCTTTTATCTCCAATTCCGAGTCCAATTTTCCTGGTGTTGGTTCATGTTCCTTTTCTTTTTTTTTTCTGCACTAGTCGTTCACGATGTAGTTTAAGAATATCGTAGTGACTTTACTATCGCGGTACAGTGGTTCTTCAGGATACCAGTTCAGTCCGTTCCACAGTAACCCTCCCTTAGTCCATCTGCTTGTGTCTTTATTCCATTTTCCCCATTAGAAACAACTAAAAACCAGTTCATTTCCAGCCCCAGAAATATACTATTAATGAATTTAAATAAAAATTCCTCTTCATCTGGATATCTAGAACACAAAAACAAACAAATATTTTGGTAATATGAAATAGTTATAGTTAGAAAATCGTTTTTTTATTATCGCTATGAAAGGGTTAATTAACTATTAGACGGAGAATGAGCGAGACAGAGTAAAAACTATGATGAAAAGTTTTATTTTTATTTTATTAAACTATAACCAGGTTACATATCACCAACAGCTGCTGCTGCTGCTTCTGCAGACTGAATGAAGAGCGAACTCAGACGTCTCCTCCTCTGAAAGCGCTCCGTTCCGTTCATCAGAGATCAGATAGAGCTCGAAGTCTTGGACAAACGTCCAATTTCTCCACAGCTCTGACATTATGATCAGTATAGTTCAAGGACTCTACCCTACTGACACTGAATTGCAAGTCAAGGAGATAGATGGCGCTGTTGACATCGAACTGCAACATTGATTGAGTGTAACCCATGGCAATCACAGTGACCTCTGTTGGATTGTATTTTTTATTTGACAAACTTACTTATGGTCGTTCTAGTGTTAAACTTCGTCTCTTTTCTCACTAAGAGTGGGACAGAGATCTTTACTCATATGGAGAAGAAGATTCTGTAAAAATTGCACACTGGTAATTTGGAAAAACTCTGGTTCAGTCGCTGGTATCCTAAAGAACCACTGTGTATCGGTATCTGATTCTTGTGAGTTTGATTTCACTCGGTCAATAGTTTTCCCTTCACTTCAACAAGTGTGAAAATAAAGTTCTTGGTGCCTGGATTTAGGTACGGATCAATCAGTACCAGGTCAGAACATGAGTCTGTTAGGAGACGATGTGTCCATAAGCCTTAAGACCAAATGTCAAGTAGGATTTCCAGCCCTTGACTTAGAGATATTTGGGCTACAGACACAAAGCAGCGTAAGATCTGATCTGGAGTAAAAAAAAATAAAAAATAAAAAAATTGTAACAGTGTTCCACTGCCTTCATCCTTTTATCCTTTTATCCCTTCACTCCATGAAAAATAGATCAAACCACAGGGATCGTCACAGAGTAATTAGTTCCCTGGTGGTTGACTCTACCAGACGAATACAGGCCACCAGGGAGCAGCAGTGAGACGGGGGATATTATTTCATCTAAATCAGTTCTGGACACAATTCCTTTCATTCCAGGAACATTCTAGAACAGGCGTGGGCAAACGTTTTGACTCGTGGGCCACACCAAAATTGGGCGGAGTCCAGAGCAGAAAGATGGAGTGTTTGTACTAACTATATGTTGGTCATGTATAAAAACCTAAAATACTACATTTCTAATACCCTTTATGACATCACCTACTGGGGAAACACAATATTGCAGGGAAAAGACAGTAGCATAATGATAAAACAAATAATATACATTATATATTATACAAGGTTGGACAAGGTTGGCGGGCCGCATTAAAAAGCTCAACGGGCCGTATCTGGCCCCCGAGCCTTAGTTTTCCCATGACTGTTCTAGAACACTGTTGGTTCTTCCCACGTTCTGTTCCAACACCTGGATGACTCTTAGCCTTCATTGAGACCTGATATCTGAGTTTAACAGTGGGTCAGAACCAATGTTTTTAAGAGCATACTGCCACCTACTGTTCTCGAGTGCGCAATGTCATGGTCTGACCGGTGACTTTCTGAGACAACTTGGTCGCCTCCACACATCATGATGATTATGATACATTTTTACGTTCTCGTCAAAATGAACGTCGGCCGCGATCGATGTTATGAAGATGGACGTAACCTCTCTGGGAGCTGTACGCAGAGTTCAGTCACCAGTGGACCAGAAATGTCTTTTGAGTTCCGTTTCCATGGTCCAGGAATCAACAGCGAGCTGTGTGTCTGGAAGGGAATGATTTATCTTTGATTTAGAAACAGAAAAATACTTTCAAAGAAGCTGGGATCAGACTTTAATGTCTGAGATTCACCCCAGGCAATCTCTGCGTTCCGCCCCCTGCTGGCTCTCCTGATGACTGACAGTCAGCCTCTGGAGTGGATCAGATCAAGATCCTCACTTTGATCCAGTGCAGAGCTGACAATTACTGTACACTTAGATCTGTGTGGACTATCATCCCACTGACCGGGACAGTGCCCCCCACAGGAGGGCTGAACCATAGCAGGAGAATGTGACATGACTGGAACCAGGCTGTGAGACAGGTGATGATCAGACAGGGCTTTGAGACAAGTCATTATCAGACCAAGCTGTGGGACAGGTCAGGTTTGGACCAAGCTATGAGACAGGCCATGATCTGACCAGGCTGTGAGACAGGACATGATCTGACCAGGCTGTAAGACAGGCTATTTCCTCTTGTCATTTTCAGTTTTTTTATGAATATATATTTCTGTTTCCACAGCTATCGCTGCTGCGTCACCATGACAACGGTGGACCAATCAGAAAGACTAATGTCTCACAATCTGAGAGGCATTAAAACAAATCCAACAGATGTTTACTGAGTCAACAACACTGGGCTTCTGTAGGTGAAACCAGGGCACATATAACCATCTGGACCAGTGCCGTTCTCCATGGTCCTTCACACCGTA
Source organism: Paraplagusia blochii (assembly GCA_016785265.1). Classification (NCBI taxonomy): domain Eukaryota; kingdom Metazoa; phylum Chordata; class Actinopteri; order Pleuronectiformes; family Cynoglossidae; genus Paraplagusia; species Paraplagusia blochii. Next base: position 338,125 of record JAFBJS010058026.1, read on the forward strand.
CATCACTAGTCCATCCGAGTACACAGAGGTGACATGGGGACAGACATAGCTCTTGTCGGACTGGGTCAATGGTCATTATTTGGACCCAGAGGCACAGATTTAATTAACAGGAAACAGCAGATACTATGGTGCTCCATGGTACCAGTCAACAACACAAGACCTGGTGCCATCGATGGTTCTTGTCCATTGGAACCTGGAGTGAGTGAACTGGGTCAATAAAGTGATACCCCATGAATCTACAGATAATGAAAGACGACACCATGACTGGGATCAGGAATGACACCAGGAGTGGCAAAACATGACCGACACCAGGACTGACAGAAGAAGACAGGCACCAGAAGATGGACACCAGGGGAATGACACCAGGAATGACACCAGGACTGACAGAAGAGGACAGGCACCAGAAGACGGACACCAGGGGACTGACACCAGGAATGACACCAGGACTGACAGAAGAGGACAGGCACCAGGAAATGGACACCAGGGGACTGACACCAGGAATGACACCAGGACCGGCACCAGGTCTGACAGAAGAGGACAGGCACCAGATGACAAACACCAGGGGACTGACACCAAGAATGGCACCAGGACTGACACCATGACAGGCACCAGGACTGACAGAAGAGGACAGACGCCAGAAGACGGAAACCAGGTGACTGACAGCCGGTATGACACAAGGACTGAGACCAGTACTGACACTAGAACTGGCACCAGGACTCAGACCAGAGGACTAAAACCCGGACTGACATCAGGAATGACATCAGGACAGACACTAGGACTCAGACTACAGAGACCAGCAGTTAGAGGAACACACCAAGTCTCTCTGGTTGTCTTTCTCTCCTATAAGGCGTGTGCAGACGCTGTGTTTGACGGATAGTCAGTGAACGTCTCCTGTCAGAGAGATTTATTTTCAAGGCCTTTCTTTTATTCCTGCTGTGTTTTATTTGAAAAAAAAAATCAAAACCAATTAAGAGTTCTCCTGGAGCCGGGCTCGTCCTTGAACGTGCCTGAGCTCACACTCATTCTTCAGCAGCAGTGAATCAACAAGGACAATCTCCCCGTCACCTCAGCTCCACACTGAGGAAGAATGAAAACCTTTCCAAGGACACAGATAAGAACCATAGGCTGCAGTCCAGCTGTGGACACGGCCCACAATCCGGTCTCTCCGGTGAACGATGGTTGCTCCAGACTTCAGTCAAAGAATGGTGAAGAGGGAACGGGGCGTGGGGGGATGAATTAATCCAACCCTGGCCAATAGTTTAGCATCACAGACACTTGTCACCACATGTCATACTGGTAGAGACCAGGTGAACTCCAACTCTGGTCTGGAAGTAGACTGAGCCATAAATTATTCAGGACACAATTAAACCAGGAAATAAAGTCCAGTTAATTCTCTTCTTCCAGTATTAAATCAGCAGAGAACAGAAAACCATCTCTGCTTTAACACGTCACATTCACCTGGTCAGGATCACCTGGTCACGCCGGCCTGGTCATGTTTGCCTCGTCACATACGCCTTGTCATATTCACATGGTCATGTTGACCTAGTAATTTCGGTCACTCTTGCCATATCATGTTCACCTGGTCATATGGTTGTAGTTCTCACCCAACTCACTGGTCCACATGGTACTAATTCCAATTTTGTAGGTTTTTTGCTCACTGTACTTAGTACTAGCTGAAGGCCACCAGGACTAGTGACAGCCTACTGCTGAAACAGTGAGTGAACTTTAAAACAACCAGGAACTTCTCATCAGAAAGTCTTCTCTAATGTTTGACAGCTTCAGTGATTTTTCACGCACGTTTAAGGTCACAGTTGCTATGGTAACCAAAGAGCAGCATCACAGCAACCAATAAAAGTCAACATCTGGACTTGAAAAACTCAAAAGCTTATGAAAATCCTACAGCCCCCAGTGGCAGGTTCTGGTACCACATTCACTCCTGCATTGATACAGTATCAGAGGGATATGATTGACCCTAACATCAGTATCATCAGTAACCAACTGTCAGCGAACGCCTCATCAGAATCACAGCAGCGCCGCTTTGGTCATGAGTTCTGTGTCGGAAAACAGTGGAGGAGCGGGGGGTCGGGGGATTGGACGGTCAGATCACATGACCACAGTCAATACTACAGCTGTCATCAGTTCAGTACCAGCACCAGGAAGTCTCCGCTGCTCCAGAGGGTCGTCTGAGGACCAGACGGCCATGACAGCGTAAAGGACAACAACGATGACGTCAACAATAATATTGGCAACAACGACAATGTCGACAACATCAATAACAACAACAACAATACAACACCAATAAAAAACAATGAGAATGACATCAGCAACAATGACGCCAACGACTGCATTACTGAAGGACATCGACGCTGAATGAGACCATCAAACTGTCATCCTCTGGGGGACACACTGAGTGTGTCAAGTAGTTATTCTCAACCAGTGGGTCACGGACCAATCATTAGTGGAACACAGGCCTTGGCTGGGGTAAAAAAAATGTTTAAAAAACATAAAAGTGCTTTTATTTTTTAGAGATTGTATTTAATGCAGCAGAGAGTCAGTCGCAAGGCTAGGTACGCGGACTTGGGTTCGCAAGGCTTCAGGTTCAAATCCGCCAACCTCCAGGTTGCCACTGTGGTGCTCTGAGCCTCCAGAACTTCCAGTGGGTTCACCACCCACAGTATGGTGCAGTGGGATTTGGGTGGCAGTCGTGGAGACTACTGCTCCTGCAATCCAGTCCCGGATTAGCAGAAAAAGACCAATGAATGAATGAACAAAGCAGAGAGGCGTCACACTCCCTAACAGCAGGTGGCGATAACTCCCTGTAAGGATTTGTTTGTTTTAAAAAGGTGTCTGTATGGAACAATTTCCTAGAAGTCCTGGTACTGTCTGGTACTGTCTGGGTGTCAGACACAGAGCGTCTGATTACATGTAGATTATCGACTGAGCTCTGAGACACTGATCTGTCTACGGTTTCTTCAGAACCGGCTCATAATGTGTATTATAAAAAGAAACAGTCGACACAGCGTGTCTGACTGATCCGTCCCTGTAGAGACACGGTCACACACACACATTCTCACACACACACACACACACACACACAGTAGGGCTGCGCCCTGTTAATGAAACTCACAAATTGATTTTGACTCAGAATCAAACAGAAACGTACAAATATTTGGTGAAGGCACCAGATAATTTTAGAAATATCAGCTGAAAACAAAGTATGCGTATAATAATATGAAGAACAACAGTTTGGAAAAACAAGACAGTGGTGAGTACAACTGTATGAATTGCTGGTATTTATACCTTGTGACCATTGGGGGCATCGGTTGGCAGTTAAACTAGTCAATAGCGGAATCAAAACGCTATTAGTGGAGAATAAATGATTTAGATACAACAGAGTTCATTTACACCCACATGGACGGAGGGACGGACGGATGGATGTGTCTTTCTTCAATTCCTGTGAGTAAACTACAACTAAACAGGACCAAGGCTACGTCAACTGTGGAAGCACATGATCAACCTCTGTTGACGACGTTCATTATATCAATATTAACTTATATTAACTTTCACTAAATACATCTACCTAACTATAACTAACCCAGTGACGTCATGTCCATGTGCGTGAACTGAGCCTTACCGTTGAAGAAGTTCGGTTGATCAAACTTTTATTCTACATGGGAGGGGCGGGCCTCCTCTGCCCTGGGCTCCACTCAGACTAGGAGCGCCACTGTCCACACACTTTGACCAATTAGTCCGTATTTCCACTCAGTTCCATCTCAGTGACGGGGACACGGGGCTCGACTCCCGGCATCGATGGGTCCGGCGGCTCGGTCCTTGGAGCTCCACCTTGCAGAGGTGTCTGATTTATGAACACCGGTCACGCCCTTAGAAATAAAAGTGTGAAGGAACAATGGGACGGTCCAGCTGCTGCACCAGCCCCGGTTCCGCCCTGCCGCTTGGCGGTCGCGGCTCCCCGCCCAGCCGGTGGAGTAATGCCGCAGACCCTTCCAGTAAATGGGTGACAAACTGTCTCACCTGGCGCGGAGCTGCAGACGGAGGCAGGCTCTCGGTCTCCACTTCACCGCGGCTCCTCATCCACGCCAGGAGAGCAGGGAGGCTTATTCCAGAACACGCAGGGCGTCAGGGCGGGGAAGTGGACGGTTCTAGGCTGAAAAAATGTTCCAGTGGAGCGGGGAGGGTCGACCGTCAGCCTGGCTGTGAGGAGGAGAGGAAGATCAGCTGCTGAGAGGAAGAGGCAGCAGCCTGCAGATCCCGGAGCGACGAGCACGTCTGAGCCTGGAGCGCAGCTCCTCGTCTGACCACAGGATGGCAGTGTTTCACTTTGGATGTTTCATGAAAGATTGATGTCCCCTTTCCTTCTAGTTCGGATGTATTTAAAAAATGTTCCATATGAGGATGTTCTGGTTTGCTCTGGTGATGGACAGATGGGGTCAGACAGGAGTCTCCATGGACGATGATGTTTGAAGATGACACTGTGATCTACAGCAGCTAGAAGAGAACCTAGAGAGGTGGAGGTTTGGATTAGAGAGAAGAGGAATGAAGGTCAGTCGTAGACAGAGTTTATGTGTGTGAATGACAGGGAGAACAGTGGGATGGGGAGGTTACAAGGAGCAGAGGTGGAGAAGGTGGGGGAGTTTAGATACTGAAGATCAAGTGTTCATAGCAGTGGAGACTGTGGAAGAGAGGAGAAGAATAGAGTGGAGTCAGGATGGAACAACTGGAGAAAAGAGTCAGGAGTGATCTGTGATAGANNNNCAGCTAAGGTGAAGGGACAGGTTTACAGGACAGTGGTGAGACCAGCCATGATGGATGGATTAGAGACACTAGGAATAGACAGAAGACAGGAGACAGAGCTCGAGTTAAAGATGCTGAGATTCTCTTTAGGAGAGACAAGGATGGACAGATCAGGAATGAGGTGATTAGAGGGACAACACTGATAGGAAGGTTTGGAGAAAAAGCTAGGGAAGACAGATTGAGATGGTTTGGACATGTCCAGAGGAGGGACAAAAATGATCCTATAGATGGAGCTACTAGGTAGGAGACAAAGAGGAGATTGATGGATGCAATGAGGGAGGACATGGAGGTAGTTGGAGTCAGAGTAGAAGATGGAGAGGACAGGGGGAGATGGAAATTAATGATGAATGAATGAAACCACTGAAAAAGGGACCAAAGACCAAAGGAGAAGACGAAATAACAAATATTAATTTGAAAAATAATTTATTTGTAATTATTTACTTTACATTACTTTTACATTACATTTCTAAGACTTTTTCCAAAGTGACTTATATTGTCACTTATGGACCAGTACCAGTCTGTAGGTCATTTGGTACAGGCCGCAGTAGGACACGGTGGAAAAATTGCTCTTTATTTTTGCTAAGTTTCTGCATTCACAGAAAGTATAAAGTTGAATTTTTTCAGGTGAAATATCTTGTGGGCCACATTAAATGACTCGGCGGGCCACATATGGACCCCGGGCCTTGAGTTTGACACAAGCAATTTAAAAGGTGTATATGACTCTCCCCCAGGACAGAGCAGGACTCTCACATACAATACTACAAATCTAACAAATGATTTATCAAGGATTTTTGTCTTTTTCATTTTAAGCTACCAGGTAGGAGACAAAGAGGAGATTGATGGATGCAGTGAGGGAGGACACGGAGTAGACGATACAGAGGACAGAGGGAGATGGAAATTGTTGACTCGCATTGGCAACCCCTGAAAAAGGGACAAGCTGAAAGGAAACAAAAAAGAAGGAAAACTTGGACATTTCCTGGTTTACTGCACTCAAACTTACCACCTCATCTGGACAGATCAGGGTCTGAGGACCCAGGTCAGCCAATCAGAGCTCAGCTCTTGACAAAGATTTGTTGTGACATGTATGAGAGTCCCTCACGACCTGATGGTGACGGAAACAAGTCCCAACCTGCCCTTTTATTCACCACCCTCACTCTACCAGGACAGATAAACCATGTAATGAAATAAATCACTTTCTTGTTTGAGTTTCCTCTGGATCTACTAACTACCTGTTTGGTTGAACACAACACTGATCAACTCCCCGGAATTGAAGAAGGTTCTGCCTGTCACGGATAAATAGAGGGACATACAATGACAACTTTGCTCTAACATGTACTTCAGTTTAACTGAGCGTTTATTTTGTGCCATTATGAACACGTTTCCAAGTTACCCGTTAGCAACTTGTACTAGATTTTCTTCTTGATACGAGGAATCATCAGGTTATGACTCCTCGTCAGCGCAGTAGTAAGTTTAACACTTGAACGACCAACGTGGTCGTTTAAAATTACAAGGATAACAAGGATTGTTGGTGCTTATAAGCAGAGAATGTTGCGGTTTGATAGCGACATCTATCTGCTTGACTTGATCTTCAATATGCTCAGGAGAAATTTGCCATTTACCCAAGACTCGGATCTCTATCAGAACCTGATCCCTGATTGATTAAAATGGGGCACTTTCAGAGGAGGAGACGTCAACGGAACCACTGTGGCTGTTGGCACCATGATAATATTAATATTAAACGTCTTAAAATCCACATTTCTGCATATTGGTGGCCTCGGGGAAGTTGGTGGCCTAATGGTTAAGGAAGCAGACCTGGGTCCGCAAGGTCCCCGGTTCGAATCCCCCACCGGCAAGTTACCACTGTGCATGGCACCGTCCCCACTCACAGCTGCCCACTGTTCACTTTGGTGATGGGTTAAATACAGAGGTCACATTTCCTTGTTTGAATCACAATGTCACAATGACAAGGAGTTTGCTTTATTATTTATAAGTTATTTAGATCAGAACAAACTTAAACGCTTAATCTTTAACTCTAGATCTTTTCATTTTAATGTTCAGTTCGTTTGTTTTATGAAACAATAATTAACAAAAGACAAACTGCTGACCCGACTCCACAGAACCAGCCGAGTTACCGAGAATGCTAACAGTACTTGGCGGCAGATGTGAAGTCTTGGTGGGCTGTAACCCCCCAGGATCTGTGTTTGTCTACGGGGAGGGGTCCTTGTCTACAGAATGTGACACCTCCTCCCCCTCGACTCCCACCACAACCTTTCCCGCGGTGGCCACGGTGATATTAGCGCCACTGGTGCCGACAACGCCTGCGGCTCTCCCTCCCTCCTCCTCTTCCCATCTGCAGCTACCTAGAGCTGGCCGTTTGGGCCGAGATGTGTCGGTGTCGGCGGAGCCTCTGTCCGTTGCTTTGGTCCGTCCGTGTGAACGAGGAAGTCGAACGAACCGAGGCAGAGGAATAAACTATTGGAAAGTCAGCTGAATGTCCGAGATCGTATTTGACGATGAGGTGTCACTCCTTAAAACAAATCTACACCCAACACTGAAAGTGGGGAGAGAACGGGGGAGGTTCACTTCCCCGTTAATCAACAACAGAAAGCGCAGAGGGAAGGGAGTTAATCTAATCAACGTAAACAACACGTCTGTGAGCGAATACACATAAAATAACCATAGCGTAAAACCATGGGAAGAGCTCAAAAATGACAAAACGTCAAAAATCTCTTGAAAAATAAATTGGTGTAAAGTAGAATTCAAAATCTCGCGACACAACACGACAGTTCCCTGTTCCCTAAATAACCTTCAGAGTGAGACCTCTCCATATTCTGTTAGCTCAGCCCTCTACGTGTGGGACGCAGCGCGCCGGTTGCCCCGCCAACAGAAGCGGGGGAAGGCGTGATCGTTAGGCACGTTAACCGAGGCGCGTACTCGTCCCCTGCTACGTCTATTGGTTGCAACTGTATGACGACACTGGGTAGAAGATTGCCGATTGGCTGGAGTGTGCTGGACGCCCGAGAGCGCCAGAAAAGAAGCTTGAGCGGGTGATGCCGAGGTGTACTGTGCACGGAGCGGGAGTCTGGAAGTCTGACCGTAGCGGAGCTGTGGAGAGCTGCCCGCTTATTTCTGGGAGGGAAAAGAAGCTGGGTTCGATCCTTGGAAAGACAACGAACTAACAAGGGTCTGACACAATATTCAAGACGTTTTTTTACACGTAGATCACGGTAAGAAACGTCGTTTTAGCTTTACTGTGGTTCTATTCCGGGTTAATATACAGTATGGGAGCAGTGTTTAACTGTCACAAATCTGGATTTAATCTAAGACACATTCGGGATTTTATGGTCGAACTAAGAATCAACAGGTTATTACTGTTGTGTGTATCACCACATCTGCTAAAAAGTCAACATAAGGCTAAGCTTAATCCTGACTTTTAGCTCTGAGCTCTCTGCTCTGATTTCCTCCATTTTCTTCCGCGGTACTACTTTTTTCCCCTTTTCACTCTCACTACCTTAATATAGTGTGTTGATACTTTTATTAAAATGTTTAAATATGGTGTATATTTTTCTGGTTTTGTGGCAGTTTTCACCCATGGAAGTCGAATGTCTCGCATTAAAAGACCTCACCAGTCCAAGGAGAAGTCTGAGGGCAGAGGAGGAGGAGGATGAAGGGCAGACGGAGCAAAAGGTAAAAAGGTTAAAATACAGACTGCAGTACTACTGTAGTATTGACTCTGGGTCTTTTGCCTAATAAGAATTGAAATATTTCAAAATAATGTAGTGAAGAAATTTTAAGGGTGTCAAAAAAAAGTTTTCCTTGAAGTTACAGTCGTTGTTGTTGTTATTTCTAGTCAGTGTGGTTAAAAACACAGATTCATGGTACCATTGTGTACTGGTATGTACCAGTGTGTACCAGTGTCCTGGGTAAAAACCCACAAATCTGAACAGAACATATTTAATCACAGGAAAACCTCTGCCTGGACCGGAGGTGGACCCCGCCCCTGAAGTCCACTGACTCCACCCTGCCTCCCATGCTGGTGAACAGAAGAGGTCCCGACGTGGACCAGGTCACGCCGATCAAACATGGCGCCCTGGCCGAGCCCTGGACTCCGACGGCCAACCTGAAGATGCTGATCAGTGCAGCCAGTCCAGACATCAGAGACCGGGAGATGAAAAAGGTTCTTTTCAGAACCATGGAGAACGACACCGACAAGACGGCCAACCCTGAACCTGTGACGGAGGAGTCCACTCTGGTAGGACACTGTGGCATCTGCCATAGAGCAGAACAAAGAGTTGTCATTCTGTTCTAAGGGGCAGTGGTGGCGTAGTGGTTAAGGACTTGGGTCCCAGAGGGCTTCAGGTTCGAGTCCACTAGCTGAGCATGGCACCCTTGGCATATATCCGCTGACACTCAATCAGTGCAAATATGTAATATTTTAAATATATTCTTATTCTACGATACTGCTTTTTTTTCCCAATTTTTGTTTTTTTGCGGTGTAAAAATGTGATTTTCCATTATTTTCATGACAACTGTGCATATTCTAGCCTTGGATGACAAAAAACTATAAAGAAAATTTAATTTTGCAACACATACGTTTTTTCGGGAAAATAACCTAAACATACAGGTAAACAAGAATTGACAAATAACTATTGCATCTTATCTTGACACATCTCGAGTTCTTCATGCCAAGTTGGGAAATCTGCATTTTACCCATCAGCAGTGTTGGGCAAGTTACTTTAAAAAAGTAACTTATTACTTTGCTAGTTACTGCTCTGAAAAAGTAACTATTTACGTTACTAGTTATTAAATTATAAAAGTATCTGATAACTAGTTACTGAAAGGGGAAAGTAACGCGTTAGGTTATTAGTTACAGAGAAAAGTAGCTTTGTTGCGTAACGGCGTTACAAGTAACTGCCCATCACCGTAGTGAACAGGGTTAGTTAGCCAGCTGTGCCAGCGCCTGAGGAGCATTGTGTGGATGCCATGCTCAGGAGTATCTCAGCAGTAACTTGGCAGTAGGGAGACTCAAGTACGTTTCCTTAACCACTAGGCCACCAACTGCCAAGGCGTCAAATATATATTTTTGAGTGTGTCACCTTCTGTCTAGTTTGAAGCTGTGGATGAAGACGATGATGGTGTCAAGAAGCCAAGCAGGAAGCAGAAAAGTCTGGGTCTCCTGTGCAAAAAGTTCCTGGCCCTCTACCCTGACTACCCCCCCACTGACACTCCTATTTGGATCTCCCTGGATGAGGTGGCCAGTAACCTGAGTGAGTGGCACAGTCTGGACAGAGACGGGTCACAGTCACAGACCTTCTTTATTCTGTCAATAACCCGTTACTGTGGAACCTTTGAGTACTTAGGAACCATTGTTCTAAAGTGGTTCTGTCTCTGTTGTTAGAAGTAGAAAGGCGGCGCATCTACGACATCGTCAACGTCTTGGAGTCCCTTACCATTGTTGGCCGTATAGCCAAAAACAGCTACACCTGGTACGGGCGCCAGAAGCTGCAGGCTACGTTGGAAGAGTTGCAGCGACGCGGTCTGCAGCAGGGCTACCACCTGCAGATAGAGGTCGTCGCTGAAGCCACGAAGGCTGGAGCGGGTCACGAGGACGATGTAGGGGAAGCTGAGACTGGCAATGGTAAGCAAAGACAACAGGAAGTTAAATCGCTGAGTCATGCCTCAACACTTACACTGTTTTATCGTAGCATAGAAGAAGATAATTGACTACTCTTGCATTTTGGGAAGAGTCCAGTTCCAGAATCCAGTTCTGACAGTGTTGTTGACGATGTCTCCTACAGCCGGGGGAAACAGGAAGGACAAATCTCTCCGTCTGATGAGTCAGAAGTTCGTCATGCTCTTCCTGGTGTCCAGGACTCTGACCGTTACTCTGGACGCTGCAGCCAAGATCCTGATCGATGAGAGTCAGGACTCATCGAGTCACAGCAAATACAAAAGTAAGGACCTTCCAAAATCTCAGCAGGTTCGGAAAAACCTGAATACTGGCCCAGTGTACTGAACGATTTTTTTTGTCTCTTTTTTAAAAAATGGTAAACTGTTGACATCCCTCTTTTGTTTTTAGCTAAAGTGCGGCGACTCTACGACATCGCCAATGTCCTGACCAGCCTGGGCCTCATAAAGAAGGTTCATGTCCGTGAGGAGAAAGGCCGGAAGCCCGCCTTCAGGTGGCTCGGACCAGTGGAGTTTAACAACCCTGGAAATCCTGGTAAGAAAGTAAAAGTTCTGCGGGTGGACCATGTTATGTCACAAAGCCCGGATTTACTCACAGGAAATAAAATACTCTTCACTAAATCAAACAAACTAACTCTGACTAACTTTGACATCACAGCCCCGCCTCCAACCATCAGTACACAGCCAATGACAGAAGGAGTCAGTGGTCAGAAACTAAAAATGACGCGTCACTCCTCCTTCAACTTCACCCCCACCTCTGCCGCCGTGCCGCGGCAGGTTTGCTCCGCCCCCAGTAGCCCAGGTAGGGACCGCCCAGGTACTGCAGCCCCGACCGGTGTATGGGTCCAGAAATCAAAGGACAGCGCCTCACCTCTGCTGTGGTCACTTGTTCCCACTGCAGGTGTGACAGGCGATTCAGCCGATTTCCACAGAAGGACAGCGAACAGCGGCGCTGTGTGTCGGCTTCAGTTTGGATCCGGCTCAGAGTGAGTAGCGAGCAAACACACACACACACACTCCCGGCCATAATTCTGAAGATTTCACAATTCAATACTGATTTTTAGGCCCGCAGTTTGATTAAAATCAATTTTTCTTCACAAAACGATTCACTTTCCAGAACAGACCTGTGCAAACTATGAATTGACTTTATGTACTGTATCTTCATGACTATTAGGCGCACATAAAAGTCTTAGATATTCTTCAAAATGTGGGGGCGCGCCCTATAGTAGTAGGGCGGACGTAGTAGAGAACACCATGAGAACGTTAAAGGGGGAAGTGTCTGCGTTGTTTTGCTCCCGCTCTATTTTTAAAATACGCACACTTGTATGCTTGTTTGTGTTGTTGTAAGGTGGACGGAGTAGAGGACACCATGAGAACGTTAAAGGGAGAAGTGTGGGCGTGGATTGTATATACAACACGTGCCTTATAATCAGGTGTATCTTGTGTGTTAAATATAGTAATGGCACACAAAACTGAGACTGCACCTTTTAGTACGGTGCGCCTTAAGGTCGTGAAAATACGGTAATTTGTGAATCTTTAAAGCTCAAATCTGGACTTAAATTGTTTTTGTTTTTTTTGGTTTTTTTACACAGCAACACATGATGTCACTCTTTTTTTCTCACAATTTTTTTTGTTCCTGATTGGATTTCCTGGAGCAGTTTTACCATCAAGACTGAAAAAGCAAATCTTTGTCCCTTAACAGCAGCAGCAGCATGCAGTTCCCTCCGACCTCCACCTCCTCCACACCCTGCCTGGCCTACCTACCCAGTCTGTCCCAGCCCTCTGTGGTCATGCTCTACAGGCCGTTGGACCAGCTTCATGAAGGTCCGAGGTCACCGGGGATGGATAGTGAGGAGGTGAGAAAGAGGAAACGAGAAGAGACACTCAAGGACGAAGAAGAAGGAGTGGTGGGAAAGAAGAGGGTGGAACCTGGTTTGGAGAAACATGAAAAGGTACGGATGTTAATTAATGAAATGATTTAGACCAGTGTTCCCCAACCTTTTTTGCGCTACGGACCGGTCCAACGTCTCGCGCTATTTTTATGGACCGGTCGTTAAGTTGTGGCAGATAAATACCCCTTAATAAAATTACATTTCCAGTGTTCTGGAAAATATTTTCCTACCTATAAAATCTTCCTACCTGATTTGACTGCGTATGCACACAACAAGGGTTTCCAAAGTGCACCCAGCCTATAATTTTCTCCTACCAGACCTGTATAAAAAGTTACAATAAATCTGTCGATATTATCTTTTCAGATAATATCGACACCTAGTGGAGATACAGAGGAGTGTTCCAATACTGATGCCGCCAAAATATCAACCAATCACTCAGAAGGATTGTCCCCCAGAGAGCTCATCCAGCCATCACCATACCTCTTCGTACCAAACCACACCGGTAGGTCAACACTCCACAGCTGTCCTCTACTGTCTAAGATAAATAACTGGAAACCCAAACAGCGTCTCTCTGTCCAACTATAGATCCTTCTCCTCTTTAGGTCTCATAACCTTGTTGTCTTTTCTTCTGTCCAGGTCTGAATGGCCTCAACTTCTTCCTCCCGTCCCTCCCTCCTCCTCCTCCTACAAACCACTGTACGGCCGCTGCCGTCCCCACCGTGGCCCTGTCCTACGTCCTGGTCCCGTCCTCTGCGCTCTCCCACTACCCGTTGATGACTAGTGGTCAACAAATGCAGGGTCCAGAGACCCACAACAACCTCAGCTTCAGCCTGCCCATGAACAGGTCATCCGGCCACTGTGGGGCAGTACCTCAGAGCTGGTCACCTCGTCCGTCACATTCTAGCCCAGAACTAAGCACCCCACGTGGAACAGGCCTCAGCTCCCCGTCACCCACTGGGCCACAGCATGTCGTCAACAGCAGAGTGGAAACGAAGGTAACTTTGACACAGTTCCCCTGAACTGCTGTACTTTACTAGGTCCTTATAGTGCAGTATTACTCCACTCTATCCAGTCAGAGTATAGTCAAGTATTTCCCCACAGTATAGTACAATATTACTCTGCCAGTAATGTTCTGACACCACAACCACATGGAACGTGTGACGTGTGTGAAACAAAGCCTTACGTCTTGTTTCTTCTGTAAGATCTGGCAACCCTGCTGACCTCACTGTGTCCTCTGTTCTTCACAGACTCCACACACTCCAAAGGACACCACAGCGGCCACTTCCAGGTCCTTCTTTCAGACTCCAGGCAGTCATGAGGATGGTTTCAAAAGTGCGACACCTGCTGGCCGAAAAAGGGGCTCGGCACAGAGGAGACTGGATGTCGGAAACCGTCCAATAGACTGAGCCTGTCCATCCAGACGATCATCCTTGGGATGGAAACCAAATCCGTCCACTTTTTATTTGGTCGATATATTTCTGAGTATTTATAGACCAAAAGACGACAGTACGTACGTCATGGTAAAACGTTTAGTATTTTCTTAGAAACTGTAAATTATTGGTGTTTTTTTTTTCAGAATTAAACACTTTCTCTAGCTGTGACGTTAAAATCCTCCCCTTGGTTTTCATGTTGCACTTACAGCGGGTTAAGTAGTGTTGCCAAAAGCGCCCTCCTGTGGCGATGTTTGGCCAATTCAGTTTTAATGCAGGTATGACCCAGCTACAGTTAGAACTAGTACTCTAGTCCGCAGTCTATTTATGTTTTACCTAATATATCGTGAGGATAAGAACACGTTCCGTCATTGCAAGCACTAAATATTTAAGTAATCATATTTAGTCTCTCTTCTGTTCATTTACGGCCACAACACTGTTAGCGTTTAACTGATGAACGACGGGAGCTGTTTACAGACTGATCCTGGATCAGCTGAAATTTTACCAACATGGACTTCACGGTTCCAATGCCAAACCTGTGTACAGCACTGTTGCCAGGACACAGACTGACGTAGTCAGCCGGGACAGGGCTGTGAGGTACTTGAATACTTGTGAGTTTACTAGGCGATGATATCGAAGTACTGTAATCACTGCAAAAAATGCAGTTTATCTTGGAAATGTAAACGTAAAGCGTATGAATGTGTTGTGTAATTTTTGTCCCCTTAAAAACATTTACCCTTTGTGCTTTGGGACACCTCCGGTGTCAAAACGTGCCTTGCTTAAAGCCAACTTCTTTATTAGGTTGTGCAGGGACTTGTTGGACAATCCTCTGGTAACAGACCCACTTACCTACTTCCAGAAAACTGGGCCGTAAGAGCCACGGTGCTAAGTACCGTCACACCAAAGGACCACGGTGACAGGGATGTTTATGTCAACTTTTATGGTGACAATTTTTTTTTTTGAACGGATTGATACACATGTCATAAAATGGAGTCTTCCAAAAACAATAAATTGCACTGTTGGTTTTACTGCTAGTTTGTTGCTGTATCCACACATTCTAGTTGAGGTGAACAAAGCTACCAGAGATCGATCGCAAATTTGTTTCTTTTTTTTCTCCATTAACAACAATCCATATCTTAATCCCAGACCTTTGTATGTACAGCGAAGGTTTTTACAAGATCAGACCAAAAAACAAATCACGAGCGGCCGAAAGGAGAACCACAACATACAAAGGAACAGTGTATATGACAATGATAATAATACCTAGCAGTCAGGTTCATTCACTCAAGTTATTGAAATTCCAATAGTGTAAAACATCCATCAAGTAACAGGTCAAACCAGGCTAATTGAGTCTTTAAAAATGCACACACTTACGCCATCTGTTGGAGGATGTTAACAGTTAATCAAACCGTTTATATCTGCAGTAATACCAGTGGAGAAATATGTTTCTGGCCACTGCCAGGCATTCGTCAACAGATGGCGCAACCAATTTAATGTGCTTCATGAGCCTGTTGACCAGAACACAACCGCATGTGGTGGTAGACATGGCAGACTGTCGACCGACATACATTATTAAAGAAATGGGGAAATAAAAACTTATAGTTCTCTCCACCAGGGGTCGCTCAGCTGAGACAAAGTGTCTATGACGTCATTTTCGTGAACCTGCGATTCTCTGTCGTCCTGGCTAATTACTTACATACATAGCTAACTGAAAATAATTAAAAATGATGCATTTGATCATTTTTAATTATTTTCATGTACACACATGAAAACATGTGTAATTAACATGTACACGTTAATTAAATGTTCTTGATGGATTTTTTTTTGCATTGCAAGAGAGCTGCCAAAAAATGTTAAAAGCTACAAGCTGAACTTTTTGACTTGTCAAATATGAACTTGAACACAGTATTCGGCCTCTTAGCGTTAGTCTTTACAATAACAGCATAGTTGTTTTACAACAATGCAGGTAGTAAAGATAAAAGACCAGCACGCAGTCGAGAAACAGCCGCGGACACAGTGGGAACTTCTCCCCGAGCTCTGCTCTTCTACCTATAGGCGGCAACCGCAGCTTAATTGGAGGAAAGAAAGCACAGACAACAATGGGCCGCTTGCTCCCCCTATTGGCAGAACCTGGACATGATAAAGCACCTGACTGGCTTTCAGAGACAATCCTGTCTGTCTGCGACTTTTATTATTTATTAAAATGTATTATTATTTCTATTGTGGATCGACAACAACGACTTACTGAGGAATTCAGGTGCGTGAGCTATTGACGCATGTGGTCTCTAAGGGTGTATCCACAGTAACATAGCTTAAAACCATAATTTTAGTCTAGAATAATTTCTTTCTTCTGATACCAATGCTTGGTATCAGTAAAAACAAACAAACAAGTACAGTATGCAAAGCAACTCCCGCATTCCATTCATCTTCAAACTGAGTGCGTTCGAAAGAGCGCTGGTATGTGAATGCAGCATTGATGTGTTCAGGTTCACACCCATAGAGCTCACCTCCTCCCCCTGCACTCTCTGGTTTGACGTTAAATATGTGTGGGTGTCAGTTTCGTGTCAGTCCAGGAGACAAAGTTCTCATCACCCCGACCTGGGACAAGAACAAGTTTTTCTTCGCCACTTTCCAGAACGCAGAGTCCAGGTGAGTGTTTTCTAACTACTTCCATGTCCTCTCTCATTGCATCCATCAATCTTCTCTTCGTCTCCTCCCTGGTAGCTCCATCTGTAGTATCATTCTTCTACCAATGTATCCACTGTCCCTCATCTGAACATGTCCAAACCATCTCAATCTGTCTTCTCTAGCTTTTTCTCCAAACCTTCCTGTCTGTGTTGTCCCTCTAATCACTTCATTCCTGATCCTGTCCATCCTTGTCTCTCCTGAAGAGACCTTTTTTAACTCCTCCACCTCCAGCTATGCCTCATGTCTTCTACCTATTCCTAGTGTCTCTAATCTAACCATTGATAGACCATTAACACTTCTCACTGTTCTCATTCAATATCTGACTGACAGTATTGGGCGGTTGATATTATCGGACACACTTAAGCACTAGGAGACCTGGACCTGTGAGATAATACTCTCTGAGTAACGTTCAGGGTTTCAGAGCATTCTCTTATCTGTGATGGTTCTTGTCCTGGACTGTGATCTTCATGATCTTTTGGAACTCCGTGACTACATCAAACAGTACTGTAGGTTTGTGCGTTAACAGAAGAACAAGGAGACTGATGGTATTGATGGTACTGTACAGCTGGTACTACGGTTGTTACTCATGGCCAATCCTCCCTTAAATCACTCAGCCCAGACACAGCTACAGTGTAGTATGGTATAGTATTGTGCAGCCTAGTATAGTATAATATACTGTAATTATAGTATAGTGTTCTGTAGTGTAAGGTAGGATACTGTAGTGTAGTATAGTATAGTGAAATGAACACTTTTGAACTTTTGTTTTTATTTACATTAATGGACATGTACATGTATATATGTATGAGTATATATGTAAGAGTGTATACATAAATGTATACACAAACATATATGTATATATTTTTATTGCTGCTGCTTGTTTTTGTTTTATTTTACTTTATTGTGTTTTATATAAAGTTTTTATGCTTGTCTTTATTTTTGTTTCTATTTTGTTTATACTTATTTTTTATACCGCACCTTCGTTTGTCATTGTCTGCAACGTAATCTGCCGAATAAAGCTAATTGATAGTGTACTCAAACGCAAACTGT
Source organism: Paraplagusia blochii (assembly GCA_016785265.1). Taxonomy (NCBI): domain Eukaryota; kingdom Metazoa; phylum Chordata; class Actinopteri; order Pleuronectiformes; family Cynoglossidae; genus Paraplagusia; species Paraplagusia blochii. The sequence goes on from JAFBJS010058026.1 coordinate 355,682, forward strand.
CTATTTATATACATGTACATATATATAAAAATATTTATATATATATATTATACACTTCTTTACACTACTTTATATCGGACTGCACAAATGTGTCTCATACCGCACTTAAGTGTTACAATTTATTTACTTTTTACCTTATGGTACGCACAAACACACACTGACATGGTCCCTCTCTGGTTTCTGTTAGGACCAAACACCAAACATGTGGGCTATGGGCAGCAAGTGTCTAGTGTGTAATGCTACGGTGTACCTAGCTGAGGGGCTACAGTGTGACGGCCAGACTTACCACAAGAGGTGCGTCAAATGCTGTAAGTACTGCTACTGCTATTATTGCTGGTATTGCTGCTGTGGTTGCAGTTCCACCATTGTCCACCAGGCTGAAGTGAACTGACTGTTCCAGCTAAGTTGACTGAAACAAACAGAATACTTCAGCCACCAGCGCCTTCAACAATATCCACCCATGCCCACCCCGCCTCCTGGTGGACAAAGAGTGTTGGGCGCGGTGACATATCATCAGCTTAGCTGTTCTCGTCTGTTCTGCAGTGGAACCGTCCTTGTGTCCTGCTCCTCAACCAACTGTGAAATGTTACTGGAGATTTTCCAGGCGCAGAATAAATGAACAACACTGAGACAATGAGGCCTTTATGGAGCTGCTGACCAATCAGAGTGCGGCAGAGGAGCTTCATCAAATGTCTGCATTGTCCCATGTAGTGATGATGTCATCGCTCTGCTCCACCATGTTCTTTGCAATTAGACAGGTTGTAGGGTTAGAAAAAAAAAATTGTAAGATAGATTTTTACTCTGTACTTTTTACTCTCACCTACATCGTTCATCATTCAATCATTCAATTCAAATGGAGGCCCGCAGGCCACTCAGACACAGTGCCCCAGTATGTGGTCCTCGGAAACATATGCTTGGTTCCTAGGTGGAACCGGACTGAGAGACCACCTTTATAGTGTTGTAGCATGATGTTCTTTGCTGTGTCCCCTGACAGGCGAGTGCGGGAAGGCTCTGGACACTAACACAGTCATCATCCACGAGACCAAGCTCTACTGCAAGTCCTGCTACGGAAAGAATTTTGGCAGCACGGGCTACTGCTACGGTCAGGGAGCATCCCTGACTAATACGGGGTCCTGAGCAGGGGCCTTGAGCATGACCCAGAGCGAGAAGGATGGAGAAATCTACTGCAAAGGTGACACCTGCTCTCCACACTGTGCTGTGGTGTTCTAACTCGTTCTGATTCACTGTGGAACAATTGTTGAGGCTGCAATACATAGACCGTAGTTTGTCTCTTACACTGTTCCAGTCCATTAATGTGATGTGGTCATCCGCTGTCGCCGTCCTGCTGTGACTCTTGACCCATGGTCTGCGACTGACCAATGAACCCTCTCTCTCTCCCTCTTCTGTCTCAACAGGGTGTTAGGGATTCGCAAGTAGCCCTTCCTGAACTTCTTCAGCCTCAATGTTTCTGCTCCTTCTGAACTCCCAGTCCTCCGTGCTGCGTATTTTCTACTTTTTAAACAAAATAAAGAACAACCTGCAGCGATGACGTCACATTGGACTGTTTTATTATTAAAGCCATTAAAACTGAACCATGCCCGAAAGTTTTACATCTGTAGCTGAGATACACTGAAGTCTGACAGAGGGCTGAGGCACTGGAGACGATCATGTGCTTTATCTTTGATCTGACTTTATGGTCCTACATGGTTACCAGAGGGACAAGGAAGGACAGAGAGGAAGGGGAGAGACAGGAAAGGATGAGTGTGGTCGGATGGAGAACAAAGAGGGGAGGACAGGGAATGACAAAGACGGACAGAGAGAACAGGGAGAGATGGGAACAGACAAGTGGGGGACAGAAGGTGACAGATAGGAAGAGATGGGAGGACAGAGGGACAGTGACGACAGGAGGATAGGGAGACATAGAAAAGACGGGGATGGAAAGAAGAAGAAAGATGGAAAAGACAGGGAGGAATGAGGACAGAGGGGGACAGGCTGCTGGAAGAACTAATAGCAGAGGTTTAGTTCTATGAATGAGCATCAGACTTCCTGTCCAACTCTTCACTCACAGCTACTTCACCGGTGACAATGGAGTTGACGAGTCTTTTATTTCTCACTTTCACTGCGCCACCTACAGGGTGGTCGGCACTGCAACTGATATTGGCCGAGTGAAAAAGTATAGGATAACACTGAAGTGCCCCTTCCTGGTGAAGGAAACATGAGGCCTTAAAGAAATGAATGATAGTAATAATAATAATGATGATGATGATGATGATGATGATAATAGGCTTTGTCCACTCTCCTCTACACTATTGCATGGTCACATTTGAGATTTTTAGAAAACAAACGCAGAGAGAAAGAAACAGCGGCGTCTGCCTCAGTTCTTTAGTGTCTTTGCTTTACACTTTGTACATCCAGTGGTCGAACGAAGCCAGCCATTGGTGACAGGATGGAAAAATCCTTCAGCGTGACAACACAGTCCACAAGCATGAACAAATATATGACACACCTGCACAGGAGGGCGACCCCTGGAGGACGAGGTCCACTGAACACACTGGATCATGGTGTGACGGGAGTTTAAAAAAAAAAATAAAATAAAATAAAAAATGAACAAACGCACACAGAGAAGTACTTGCAGATACTTAACATTCACTATATACAGACAGGTGGCCTGGCCAAGCGGTGGCCATGACGATAACGATGTGTCAGATTGAGAGTTCCAGGGTCAGTGAGAGTCTGTCCCGGCTGTCCCCCATGTCAAACATGCAGTGGGAATCTGGGTGTTTGGGGGAAGGTTCACGGATTAAAATGCGTATAGACAGCAGTGTCAGACACGACTGGAAGCTACAGTCGTACACCGAGGGTTCAGTCACAACAGTCGCATCTTCATGTTGAGTCCCGTCTCAGTGAAAAGATCCACAAATGAAACTCAAAAGACGAAGAAAAAAAAAAAAAAAAAAAACCCCAACAACGAACGCTGACGGAGACAACCTGACTCTTCCTCCTCACTCTTAACATTCACAGCTGTGGAACCCTTCTAATCAGTAACAACAAAGAATTCATACATACATAAAAAAAAAAAAAGAAATCAGTGCATTTTGTAGGAAAACAAAATAAGACTTAACAGTTGGATTAAAAAACAAACAAACAAACAAACAAAAACACATGGAATGAACCGTTTGCATAAAAAACTCCTGCATTTCTTTTCCTCGTCCTCCGTTTATAATAAATACACATGCAGTACCTGGTCTCCGCCCTCCAGGTTGAACACACACAGGTACTTCTTTAATATTCTTTCTCATAAAAACCTATTCAGCTAAAACCATCTTTAAAAATGAAGTCACTAGAGACGAGACGAGGTTACTTGATCTATAAATAGTTTTGAAATAAATAGACTTGGATCACATTGTCTGTAGGATAGTTTCCTGTCACCATTACGGGAACTGACAATGAGGAAGTCCCTGTCCCTGAACTCACCACAGCATCAGGAACTTTCAAGATTCCTTGTGGAGAATGACTTTGCCAACACTTGAGAATCTTAAACGCCTGATGGAGCGAGAGAGACAGAGAGGGACAGGAGCTCCTTCAGTGGCAGACCCTTTAACTGCTCACATGTGGACAAGTCCCCAGCAGTGCCTCACTAAACTCGCCACGGTGCAAAAAAAAATAAAAATTGAGACATTCCCTCATTTCCATCGTACACAAATCCATGATGAGGAGAGAACACAAACCTAACGACTACGTTAGCTTCCAGGCTCACCACAGGTACGGTCATCGGTACTGGAACGGCAGGGTCCCAGCACTGATCAAAAACACACGGGCACGGCAACACCATAAATAAGATCAAACAGAAAAGGGGAGAGGGGTAAACTGCCTCTTGATGCCTCCGCAGCGCCACATAACTGCAGGCTTTTATTTTGAAATTCTTGGCGTCCTCGTTCTCAAGTCTTTCCACAGCGTTGGTGCCTGGCAGTTAGCAACTGTCCAAGGAGCTGAGGAGAAGAGACGAGGTGGAGATGTTGGCTAGCGGTGATGGACAGTGTCTTCATCTGATGTTCATGGAGCAGCGCTACAGGGTGGAGCTGGGGTTAAGGGCAAGAGGAGGGCAGAGCCACGGTGCTGCCCTGCACCAGCATGCTTGTCCCATAAGTCCTCTGATCAGTGAAGGGAGGCGGAGGGGGGTTCGGGAGGTGGACGACAACAGCATCACTCAGGGGTGAAGGTGCAGGGAGTGAGGGTGGGTGGAGGGGAGGAGGCTGTTCCTTCCACGCTGCTCCACTCCCAGCTGCCTCCACCTCCACCTTCTTTTCGCCCCCTCTACACCAGCTGGTAGCCCGATCCAGACGTCTGGTCATATTCTATTGTGTACTGCGTGGTCCAATCTACGGTGACCGGCCGGATCAGGCCACAGCAGCGGATCTCGAAGAAATCTATGAGGTTTCGGATGCAGCCGTGGCTGGAGACAGACAACGAAGGAGGTTGGTTAAGGACATACTGAAGAAGTTAGTGGACTAAACTAACTCACGGCATGACATGGCTGTTCTATACTAGGAAAGACCAAGGCCACGACCTGCGAGCTATCTGACCTACGATTAATCCAACGCAAGAGCCACCCTTCCAATAATTTATCAAGCCCTTCTCCTGATACCAGGTCAGAGTCCAGTCCTCTTGTCTCACTCTCTCAGCATCTGTCCTTGGTTTCACTCTCTCAGCCTCCGTCCTCTGTCTCACACTCTCCCCCTCTGTCCTTTGTT
>JAFBJS010058026.1:360811-414128 GCA_016785265.1 Paraplagusia blochii
TCAGCCTCTGTCCTTGGTTTCACTCTCTCAGCCTCTGTCCTTGGTTTCACTCTCCCAGACTCCGTCCTCTGTCTCACTCTTTCAGCCTCTGTCCTTGGTTTCACTCTCTCAGCCTCTGTCCTTGGGCTCACTCTCTCAGTCTCTGTCCTTGGTTTCACTCTCCCAGACTCCGTCCTCTGTCTCACTCTTTCAGCCTCTGTCCTTGGTTTCACTCTCTCAGCCTCTGTCCTTGGGCTCACTCTCTCAGTCTCTGTCCTTGGTTTCACTCTCTCAGCCTCTGTCCTTGGGCTCACTCTTTCAGCCTCTGTCCTTGGTTTCACTCTCTCAGCCTCTGTCCTTGGTTTCACTCTCCCAGACTCCGTCCTCTGTCTCACTCTTTCAGCCTCTGTCCTTGGTTTCACTCTCTCAAACTCCGTCCTCTGGCTCACTCTCGGTCCTCTTTCTTGTCTCACTCTCTCAGTGTTCCTTGTCAAGTCAGTTCTCTCTGAACTTCATGTGGTGTTGGTGCAAATTATTAGTCTTGTATCAGTGGCAGCAAAAGCAAATATCGTGGAGACCAAAGACCCTGATTAAATGTGTAGGCCAAGGCCTTGCTGTATATATATATATATATATATATATATATGTATATGTATAGATCCATATATATGGATCTATACATGTGGTTCATGGAGATATTCTTATTTTCACTCACTTGAATGGACTTTCGATGGAGGTGGCCGTGACTTTGAAGTGTTTGTATCGGCGAGCATTCATCCTCTCATTGGTGGTAATTCCCAGAACGGCAATCTGAAGAATGAACGGGGGAGTGAGTGTAAGTGTGACTTAGAATCTGATCACGTGACTTACACTAAGGCACAAACACAGACCTGGTAGAGCTGACACATGATGAGCACCGCCACCCACATGAAGTGGAAGACGCTGTTGAGGAACATCCAAAATATCCAGGGAGAGCAGGTGGCAATCTGTGTCAGGTAGAGCCAGAACCCGTCCTTGGCATAGTTGGTGGCACAGTTCACCCTCCAGTCTGAGAGCAGAGGTTAGACAAGGTGGGTGTTAACACTAAAACCACTGGGATTCCAAGCTACTAGAATGTCCAGGGGTTGTCGTTCTGACTGCTTGATTCTAAACTCATACTCCAGGGGTGGGCCAAGAGTTTGACCTGGGCACCAGGTCAGGAGCAGATAGGGGGAATATTTGAATTAACCAAAAAAAAATGTGATGGATGCAATGAGGGAGGATATGGAGTCGGAGTTAGAGTAAAAGATGGGGAGAACTGGGTGAGATGGAAAAGGATGATCCACTGCGGAAACCCCTGAAATTGGGAAAAGACTAAGGGAAAAAAAGAAGTCATCGTCTAATAAAATTGACATCTTGACATCAAAGTGACCATCTTGGACATTAGGGTTAAAAGAAGGAGTCAGAAAAACTGAAGAAAATAAAAAACAAACTTCCACTCACAGGAGATGCAGCCGTACATCATCCAGCAGATCATGCAGAGCAGGAAGAACAGATAACCCATGAAGTAACGGTGATTCCCACTTCCTGCAAACAAAATAAAACAAAACAAAACTAACTTTTTTTCATATTGTCTTACTTTCCAACTTCAGCTAGATGTTGTCCCTCACTGTGCACAGTTCATATACAAGGATAATAATACTGAATGACTTATGAAGTTGGTGGTGCCCAACCTGAGGCTCCCTGGCTGGCAACAAAAACAAAGGACATGGCAAAGGACACAGACCAGACAGGAAGTCCACGACTCAAGGGCCACACCTAGGACAGTCTGACCAGGACATTTGTCCAAACACCAGACTCTTTGGTGGATTTTGTCTATACATATGTTGAAATCCATATTTATACAAGGAAGGTTTGATATAAACTTCTTGCTGATTTCTGATATGGTGATACTGTCAAAAGACTTAATATATATATACTATATATATATATATATATACACTGTATATACATACATACATATATACAGTCATGGAAAAAATGATTAGACCACTCTTTCTTTAATTTCTTGTCCATTTAAAAGTCTGCTTCCACTTAATCTACATTAATCTGGACAAATATAATTACAACAAAAGAGGCTCATAATTAAGTTTAATTTCAGAGCAGATTTCTGGCCATTTTGCATGGTTTTATTGACAGTGACAAAAATCACTTCCGTTCCTACATCACTAGCAATAACATTGTACTGACAAATACAGTGCTTTTAGTCATTGCATGGTTTTGTGTTCATTGTTTCCCCCAGATGATAAACATTTAGTGGAACAAGGCATTAAGATTAAGAAGAAGATAAGGAATTGAAGAAAACAGCAGAGTGGTCTAATTATTATGACTGTATATATATATATATATATATATATATATATATATATATATAAACAGATATATACATACGTATACACATGTATACATACAGATATATGTACAATGCAAATATAAGAAAATTGGGATTGACACGTACCAACACAGTTGCCCACCCAGGGACAGTGGTGGTCAAACTTGGCAATGCAGCGATTGCAGACAGCGCAGTGTTTGGACCTGATGGGCTTCCGTATCTAAGAGCAGGAAATGAAAGTTGAAAGGAAAGAAGTCGACGACAATCGTTGACCTTCTCCCCATTCACCACTGCACTCAGACCTTACCAAGCAGGTGCTGCAGAAGATGCTGAGGTCCAGACTCCCTGTCTCTGCGAGCTCTACGATGGTCTGGAACCAAAGGAGAGAAGGTTTCTAAAGGGTTCGGTGAGATCAGGGCGTCATCGGCTAAAGAATGATCCTCACCTTTTTCTTCTGCTCCTCTGACGCTTTGATGATTCCTGGGTCAGATTTCCAGGATTTTCCAAAGTTGTAGAACAGAGCCAGGGTGTTTATCAAGAAGGGAACATGAACGGTGGCGAAGGGCAGATGTTCATTGGAGGTCAAGGAAGATGACATTGTCTGTTTTTTTTTCCTGGAGGACAACTGTACATTTCAAAAAAAGAAACCAACATCTGACCATCATAAGACAGAAAAGGATATCATTCCAGAACCAGTAGAACCATGTGGTGTACATCCAGAACTTGGTGGCTAGGTAGATTCCTAGAGGCAGAGCACTGTGCATGGAGTGGTCAAAGAACGCCCTACACAGAAGAGAGAGGAGAAGAGGATTATGAGAGCGTCAACCCCAGTTAGACCCATAGCCATCAATGACACCTACTTGGAGAGGAACTGCACGGCCACCCACACACCGGTGTACATGATGCCTTTGATCAGCCATGAGTCCACGTCCAAGTCAGCAATAAAACCGACCAGCCAGATGACGACGAAGGGCGTCCCCAGCATCACCTTTTGTCGGAACTCCTGCCCATGGACAAGGTGACAGTAGTCAATAGGTACTAAGATATGGAACCAGAGTGGACGAGAGTATACACTAATGTAGTACTGCAGTAGTTGAGTTATCACGGTACAGGGACAAGTTACACTAGAACTCCCAGGACGGAAATAGCATCAGCAATGGCTTTGTCGTCTATAGCCCTGTCCCTGTCTGACTTTTCCTAAATGTGTGTGTGTGTTTTTTTAGACAAAATACAAAGGTGATATAATCAATTCTAGTTAGTCAGCCCAACAATGGTCAAAATGATAGTATTTTACACACAGCAAATGTCTGTTTGGTTGCTTGAGCGATATTTATTGCCTTCAACTGAGCCCTGGTATCAGTGGAAGAGTGTTTTAGTGTCTGGTCCGGGGACCAGTACTGGTCCGTGGGTGAAATGGTGCCGGGCCGCAGAGAAATAATGCTTTTTATTGGCCCCAGCTGATTATTACTCCCACATGATCCATACCAATATGAATATATGAACAGAACAATAGAATGGCTAGGATTCCTCTATCAATAATGCAACTATATTTGATTAGGAAATATTTTCTCAGTGAAGACAACAACAATAAACTCAAAATAACAGATAGATTTTGAATCTTTTCAATGATGTGCCAATATCAAGATTCTAACCTTGTATACCAGTATGGCAGCAGAAAATTATAGTGCACTTGAGAAATCTTTGTTGTGTACATGCAGTTGATTCGGGTAGGAAGATTTTATAGGTAGGAAAATATTACAGATAATATTTCATTTTATTTAGGGATATTTATCTGCCACAACGTAAAGACCGGTCTGTGAAAAAAGTACCAGACTTTTAAGCGGTCTGTGGTGCAAAAAAGGTTGGGGAACACTGTCTCATAGTGAACAAATGAAGGAAGGAGAAGAAATCTGACTGTTGTCCAAGCCTGTCTGAACTGGGTGTCTCATAAGTTGGACAAAGCCATTTCAGAAGAGGAGACATCTGAGTCTCTCACAGGCTGAATTCAGAAAGAAGTCCAAGCAAAACCTAACTTCAGACTCCTGCCACACACCCTTGGTAAATGCACAAGTAGGCAGTCTTAACAGTGTCCCTAAAGGACCAGAACAGATGTCTACTGTAGTTAAATGGACACTATGGGTAACAGTTTTAATGTTATAGCAATAGTTTTTTTTGTTACTGTTGTTCTCATTTTTACTTTTCTATTAATTTGTTGCAGATTCCATAACATATTAATGCTACTAATGTTACTGCAGTTTATAATTATTTATTTATGTAAGTAATATTGTTATAAAAAACATTTTTGATTGATCAGGTTAAAGAACTCATTAACTGCATTAACATTATAAATTATCTTTGCAAGCTTCGGCGGGCCATAACAAATGCCTTTGTGGGCTGTATTTGCCCCCCTGCCCTTGAGTTTGACACATATGGCATAAATCATGGAATTAAAGATTAAGATTAAGATTAAATTCCTTTTATTTGTCATTGTGATTCACACCACACACCAAAATTTGGCCTCTGCATTTAACCCATCATCAAAGTGACCAGTGGGCAGCTAATGAGCGCCCGAGGAGCAGCACCCGGGAACGGTACCATGCTGAGTGCACCTCCGCAGCAACTTGGCAGTAGGGGGATTCGAACCGAGGACCTTGCGGACCCAAGTCCGCTTCCTTAACCACTAGGCCACCACTGCCACAACGATGTGAATAATAAACTTAATTACACATTTGTGTTAATAGAAATTATTTTGTTGAAAAACATTGTTGGAGTGGATTCTCCTGCATGCACGTCAATCGACCTCCTACATGACACATCAGCACGTCTACTTCCTGTTTTCTTGTCTGTTCGTTGTGTATAATCACAGAGTCTTCTGACAGCTAGATTACAGCTGTTAGAAACAGTTCTCAGGGACTGCACGCAAACACTGGAGCCCTGCGGCAATGCAACATAAAGGTCTTGGAACTCCTGCTTCATTCCAGACAAATCATCAGAATGAACGACAGCAACAGTCCCCGAAACATTCAGTCTTATGTAGACCTACGGTATGTGACTGTTCCGGTTTCGGTTTTTGTGTGTACCTTGTCCATCTTCAGCCTCTTCAGGTAGGATGGGCTGTCGTAACCCTTGGCCTGTCTCGCCTCCTGCAGGTGGTTGATCATCCAGACATTCTTCCTCTGCTTGGCCAGATCTAATGGCGTTTCCCCCTAAAGAACAACACCAGACACACACGATATCGCACTTGATTCTACAACCACACGAAAAAAAAAAACCTGAAATATCACATGGTCATTCAAGTATCCAGACCCTTTGCACAGCATTGAGTAGAAGCACCCTTTTAGGCTTGTACAGCCAAGAGTCTTCTTGGGAATGATGCAACAAGCTTTTCCATTTCTGGATTTGGGGATCGCCTCACTTCTTTGCAGATCGTCTCCAGATGTTGGTGGACCACCAATTTCAGGTCTCTCCAGAGATTGGGTTTAGGTCAGGGCTCTGGCTGGGCAAGACAAGAACGGTGACGGAGTTGTTCCAAGGTCACTCCTGTGTTAATTTAGCTGTTTGCTTAGGGTCATTGTCTTGTTGGAAGGATAACCTTTGGCCCAGTCTGAGGTCCTGAAGCCTCTGGAAGAGATTTTTTTTTTTTTTCCCACGATATCTCTGTACCTGGCCGCATTCATCTTTCTTTCAATTGCAAGCAGGCGTCCTGTCCCTGCTGCTGAAAAACACCCCAATAGCATGATGCTGCATGATATAGACAGGTGTGTGTCTTTCCTGATCAAGTCCAATCAGTTTAATTTAACACAGCTGGACTCCAATGAAGGAGTAGAACCCTCTCAAGAAGGATCAGACGAAATGGACGGCATGTGAGTAAAACAAAGTGTCACGGCAAAGGGTTTGAATACTTGTGACCATGCGATATTTCAGTTTTTCTTATTTTCATAGATTTGCAAATAAATTCTACATTTGTTTTTTTTTTTTGGTCAAGATTGGGTGCTGAGTTTACATTAATGAGAAATAAAATGAAATCATTTTAGCAAATGGCTGCAATGAAACAAGGAGTGAAAAAATGTAAATGGGTCTGAATACTTCCCGTACCATCTTTGAGGGAATCATTTACCTTGATGTTCTGGGCATCCACATTGGCATTAGCATCCAATAGAAGGCTGATGACGGTTGTGTTACCAGCAAGAACCGCCCAGTGCAGAGCTGTGTTCTTGTGGTACTTGTCGCCGAGATTGACGGACACGTTGAACGTTAATAACAGGCGTGTCGGGTCCACGCTGAAGGAGAGAGACGCAGAACTGGAGTCAATGGGACGACAGGTGTTCGATGAGAGTCTACGTACGTTCATATACTATGAACACACACACATACATATATATATATGTATATATATATATATATATATATGCAAAAAGTTTCAATACAGATAAAGTAAACATAACTTGTGTCTATAGATTAATTATAGGCACATATATTGTATATATGTACATTGTGTGTGTGTATACAGTCATGGGAAGAATGATTAGACCACTCTTTCTTTAATTTCTTGTCCATTTAAAAGTCTGCTTCCACTTAATCTACATTAATCTGGACAAATATAATGACAACAAAAAAGGCGCATAATTAAGTTTAATTTCAGAGCTGATTTCTGGCCATTTTGCATGGTTTTATTGACAGAGACAAAAATCACTTCCGTTCCTACATCACTAGCAATAACATTGTACTGACAAATACAGTGCTTTTAGTCATTGCGTGGCTTTGTGTTCATTGTTTCCCCCAGGTGATAAACCTTTAGTGGAACAAGGCATTATGTATTCTGAAAGTTCGCTTATATATATATACATATATATACACACACAAAAAAAGTGTATGCATAGAAACATGTGCATTTATGCATGTATATGTGTGTATATTTATGACAAATACACACAAATATACATACACAAAAGGATTGTAATATAAACCTTTCTGTAAATGAATTCACATATAAATATATATATACGTATACATCTACACACACATTTATATACATATAAAAACACACACACATATATAAACGCATACATACGTATATAAATATATATTGTTTTTAAATATGTATGTATATGTAAGGTCCTTTTCCTCTCTCTGACATAACTTTTTAAAAACATTCCACAGATAATTAGTGCAGGAGGAACCTGCTGTGCATGAACAAAAAAAATCTCTGTTTTCATGTCGGGGTCTGTTCCAAACCTGTGTGTCCTGTAAGCGGCCCACATCAAAGGAGTCATGCCGTTCTGATCCATCATGTCCACATCCTGTCAAACAAGAAAGGCTCACTTTAATCACATTAGGCTGAGCACACAATCACAGGAGGCATAACTACTGTACAGGAGTGATAAGGGGAGCCAGCGCTCCCCCTTGTGGAGACTGACATCAACAACAGGACCAGCCAGAGAGGCGTTGACTGTGGTATCAATATTTTACAACCCAGAATAATCTGTAAAGGTCCAAGTCTGCCAGGCGACAGTTCCTGTCCTTACCTGTCCTTTGGCAATAAGGTAGGCCACGATGGAGGTGTGGCCGAACTGGGCCGCCAGGTGAATGCAGCTGCAGCCCTCACCGTCAATCAAAGACGGGTCAGCACCAAACTTCATGAGCTGTACCACCATGGACAAGTGTCCCTGTCTGGGGACAGGAAACAAGAACACAAACCGCTGACATGGAAGAACAACTTCAATTTATAAACGCAACTGCTTCAACAGAGCAGAAATCTGACTATGAGTCTGATGTTTTGGTCTTGGGTGTTCAGAGGTCAGGGTTTCATGTCCAGTCATGGCTCCTTGTTTTGGACAACAATCACACGGCTCCTAAAGGTCGTCAGTGGGTGAGGTGACACAGGACACTTGTGTAGCACTGATGAGGCTGAGCCTGGTGAAGCTATCAATAATTGATTAGAGGAGTGCATCCTGCCCCCTAGTGTATGCAGGGGGAGCTGTCTTTGTTCTTAGGTGACTTGGTCCAAAAATGGACTTTGATCTGGTGTTGGTCCTTATTTGGAGTTGTCACAGACATGAGAATAGCTGAGAAGGCTTCAGCAGACCTGAGTGAGAGTTACCTGGATGTCCGATATTAACCTTTTGCATCTTTCTGATTATATATTTTATAACAGTAATAATCTTTTCCTCTCTCCCTTTTTCAGAGGTTTCCATTTCTGTTCTCTGTATCTTCCACTCTGACACCAACTACCTCCACCACTCACTACATCCATCAATCACCTCTTTGTCTCCTACCTGGTAGCTCTAGGATCGTTCTCTGAACATGTCCAAATCATCTCAATCTGGCTTCTCTAATCTAATGATCTCATTCCTGATCCTGTCCATCCTTGTCTCGCCTAAATCTTATCTTTAATTTTCCCACCTCCAGCTCTGCTGTCTATTCCTAGTGTCTCTGAACCATCCATCAGGGCTGGTCTCACAACTGTCCTTTTCCCTTCACCTTAGCTGAATCTCTTCTATCACAGATCACCCCTGACTCTTTTCTCAAGACGTTCCAACCTGACTGTCCTCTATTCTTTATCTCTCTTCCATAGTCTCCACTGCTCTGAACAGTGAATCTGAAAGATGAATAAATATGATCTATCTATTCATCTGTACAAAATATTGTACAACTGGCTGGAAGTAGCATTTTGGATACAATCCATATTACTTTAATAAGGATACTCCAGAGGGATTGTTAACGCTCTTTGTAACTATCTATCTATCTGAAGTAGAATAACACAACAAGCTGCAATGCTGCTATCTAGTGTTATTTACTCTCATATACAGCCATTTATGACAAAAACTACTTTAAGGCATTTGGCATTGGAAAATAACCCAATAACAAGTCTTGCAGGTGCTACAGAATTATGCTGTTTAATCTGTTAATATCTGGCATCCAAGCTCTGTCTCTGTCCATAGGTGACGAAGATGCTGAGGTCTTCACTGGAGGTGACCAGGAGGGACAGTATCAGATCAGAGGGATAGTTAGGGAGAGAGCAGCCTGAATAATTAAAAAAAAAGAGAGTAGTGCTCTGTCACTTGTGTAGGTCTGTTACCTGGTGGCCCAGTGCAGAGGGGTGGAGTTCAGGTCTCCTCCCAGCTGGTCAACGATACCCCCCTTAGATATGTAGTACCTGCAAATACAGGTCAAACATTATGTCACACATACACAGGAAACAGACCGTGGTCAGTAATTATGAAGCAGATAAGGTAAACCAAAAAGTTTGGTGGATAGAAGCTGGACTGGCAACTTGGGAGTTGACAGACATTTTATTCTTCAACACAGGAACTTCACCAGGTTCCGGTTGATGTCAGAGAGAACCCTAGTAGTTCTACTCCCCTAGACCAATGGTATCGGTCCGTGGGTGAATTGGTGTCGGGCCGCAAAGAAATAATGTTTCCATCATCAATAATGCAACTATATTTGATTAGGATTTCTCAGTGAAGACAACAACAATAAACACAAAATGATGCAGTGTCATTGATACAAGATTCTAACTTATTATACCGGTCTGGTAGGAGAAAATTATAGGCTGTGTGCACTTGAGACATCCTTAATTCAGGTAGGAAAAATTTATAGGAAGGAAAATATTTCAGAACACTGGAAATTTAATTTCATTAAGGGGTATTAATCTGCCACATCTTAATAATCGGTCCGTGAAAATAGTACGAGACATTTAACCGGTCCCTGGTGTAGAAAAAAGGGGTTGGGGAGCATTCTGCTAGACCACTCCCTTGTCCACTGGACAGAGGTGTGAAGAGTTGTTTTTGTCACACATTTTTGATACAGACTGCTCTTGATGGTGATGATCAGTGCATCGGTTGCCTAGTTGCTAAGGAACCGGACTAGAGTCACCACCTGCCAGGTTAACACTAAGGTGCACTAAGAATGGTTCTGTGCCCACAGCTCAAAGCTGCCGACTCTTCAATTTGACGATGGGCTAAATGCAGAGGTGACATTTCGATTTGTGCAGTTGTTTATATCACAATAACAATGATGACAATGATGTTGGCTTTCAGTCAAATGTGTAAAGATGTGAATGGAAGTCATTGTGGTTACAGTGGTGTAGAGATCCATTTATTAATTTCTGCTTGTCCCTTTTTTTCCCCAGTGGTGGACGCAGCAAGTCAACAATTTCCATCTCACCCTGTCCTCTATATTGTCAATTCTAACTCCAACCTCATCCATGTCTTCTCTCCCTGCTTCCATGAACCTCCTCTATGTCCTTCTTTTTCGTCTCCTACCAGGTAGCTCCATCTCTAGGATCTTTCCTTTAACAATATAACTACTGCTCCTCCTCTGAACGTGTCCAAACCATCTTGATCTAGCTTCTCAAGATTTTTCTCCAAACCTTCCTGTCTGTGTTGTCCCCCTAATGACCTAATTCCTGATCTTGTCCATCCTAGTCACCCCGAAAGAGAACCTCAGCATCTTTAACTCCTCCACCTCCAGCTCTGCCTCCTGTCTTCTACCTATTCCTAATGTCACTCATCCATCCATCATGGCCGGTCTCACAACTGTCCTGTAAACATCATGGCAGGTCTCACAACTGTGCAAGAAGTCCACTTGCTTACAACTAAACTTTTTGTATATCATGACCCGGATGAATGACAATCTCCACAGACAAAGATAAGATCAGGTGTACAAGTGCAGTTAGGACAAAGGTCTGATTCCTTAAGACATTACAGTCATGTCATTTAGAAGTCCACTCACTTGACCAGGTCTATTCTGTTGTTGATGGCAGCCCAGTGGAGCAGCGTCACATTTTCTTTATCTGGCTGCCGGACATCAAACCCTGCTTCCACCAGCTCCCTGCAGCGCTCGAAGATGCCGTACCTGAGGATAAACACAACCGCAGGTTGAAACCAAACGATAGGCCAGATTAAAAAATTGTTTCATGGGTTATTTTATGATTCCACCTGTAGAGGAAATTTAAAAAAAATATATATTCCCACTCACTGTGTGGCTTTGACAATGTCCCAGGTGCTGTAGTCGTCCACATGGTTCTTACGACTGACATTTTCAGTGTAGCTGTGGTTGTAATGACTCTGGGGCTTAATTTCCTGAAGGAAGGAAGACAAAAAAAAAGCACAAAGATTAAATGAAAATGACTCCACACCAAGACATTTTTGAAGCGTTTTGAGCCTGGTGACTTCCTGTTGACGACCTATTACACTGATTGATTAATAGGTCAGTGGTCTAATAGTGGTGACTGTGCAGTGTGCACTCAATTAGCTGTCATGGTAACATCCCAGAAACCACAATTAGGAGCCACTGAGAAACCACCTCATCACACGGCTGCAACCTCACAGAATATGTGTTGAACCCAACTAAATATATATTCAACCTCAGAGAATAAATATCCAACCTTAGAGAATACATGTTAAAAATCAGTGAAAGCATGATAAACCTTAGGTGAACATATGTTCCACCTCACAGAATATGTACTTTTGAAAATTGGTGAATATATTTTGAGACTCAGTGAACATGTTTAACTCAGGTTAATGTATGTTCAGACTCAGGTGGCTATATGCTCTGACTCGGTGAATATATGTTGAACCCATGTGAATGTATGTTAAACCGAGATAAATATATATTCAACCTCAGAGAATACATTTCTAACCTCAAAGAATATGTTAAACCTTAGGAGAATACATGTTCAACCTCACAGAATATATACTTTTAAAATCAGTGAATATATTTAACCCAGGTTAATGTATGTTCAACTCAGGTGGCTATATGCTTCGACTAGGTAAATATATGCTCTGACTAGTGAAACATATACTCTGACTCACTAAATATATGTCCAGACTCGGTGAATACATATGTTCAGACTGGGATAAACATCAGTAAATATATGTATGGACTCAGTGAATATTAAATTGTACATGGTGGGGGTCTTTCAGGGCTTTTATTGTGAAGTGTAACACTACTTAATGTGGTAGAAACTTGTTTGAAGAATAATTGTAATGAACTCTTGTTCTTCTTCATGAAAGTTTTTCCTTAAGTATATCTCACCTTTGATGTGGGGTATACATTATAGGACAGAAAAACACCCGAAATTGGAGAAGTTGTGACATTATTGCTCTATGAAGGTTTGTTTTTTTTCTCCTCCCTTGTCACATTTGGGGAGGAGGAGAACACATTTGTATGTGTTTATATATATATATATATATATATATACACACACACATATAAATTTACACACACATATATACATATACACATACAGTATATCTGTAACCATAATACTGTATGGACATACTATATATGCTTATATATGTACATGGGCGTGTACATATGTATATTAGGTACATATTTATGTGTATATCTATCTATCTATATATATATATACACACACACACTATATATATATAAAAATGTATACACAAAATATAGTTAATAATACAAGCTTAACTCAGGTGTAATACTGCCATAGTGAAATACAATAATATATATTATTGAGATAACAACACCTCACATGGCAAACCTGATCTACTATTACTACTAACAGATTCAGATTGGGGTTTATTTGTAACATTAACCTATCTATGTACTACTGACCTACTAAACCACTAACATCCACAGTTCAAGTCTTACATGATATATTTTACACATGTTTACATTTATTGGGTCCTTTTTCATTTTATTGAATTTATCTTTTGTTTGGTGCTGTGCGGCTGCTGGGGCTTTCATTTGGCGAAGGAAACTCCAGAGGGACTAATAAAGTTCTTCAGTAATATTTAGTATAGTAGTGGTATAGATAAGACATACGATTGAGCTTGATTTACGGGGCAGTTTCATGATAACATTACTGACTCACGGAAGTCCACGGACCTTCATTCATTTTTATATGCTACTCTCGGTGCATGAAAGACAACAGTATCTTCAAAGCCTATCGGGACAACTGTCAAATGACAGGGTGAAAACGTCTTGGGCCAATAATGTAAAACCGGCTGAAAAGTCGTAAAGAACAACATTATATGATTCAATCGAATAGTGAAGTGGTCCAGTTTCCACTGGAGTCTGGTAACCAGGTTAACACTGACCGGACACTACAGCTTACTGTAGGCTTTCACATTTGACACCAGCGTCCATCACCGCAGTTCAGCTTGCCTGTACTTGGCCTTAAAGCTAACATCATCGCACTGCAAGGATTAATCACCCGCCATTAATGACTCGAATGCGCCGCCTTTAGTTGAATGCGCTTACATTACTGTTTTGCTCACACGACAAAAACCTCCGAGCGAAACGACGACGGCCGTGAACATCTGCCCAACGCCTGCCTGCTCTGCAGCAGGAGGCGGAGGGGGCGGTGGGGCGCTAACGTTAGCCCCTTTAGCTTGGCTAGCTGCCTGACGCCCCCAGTGGCTAGAAAGCAGAGGGGCATCCGAGTTTCCCCTTAAAACAACACCGCGGAAACACACGTAGACGACCACATGTAGACCGGCGGTGCCGTGTTGGGTGAATATTCACGAGTTTATGCGTCGACATGTCGTGGAGCAACCGTACCTCGGGATGGAGAATAGGGACGCAGCCAGCTTCTTTCTCGTATTCCTCCATTGCCTCAGCCATCTTGGTGGTGAATCTCGCAGAGCATTCTGGGAAACGGGAGGCTGCGTAGTAGAAACAAACAAGAGAGGGAGAGAAGGCGAGGATGTAAAAAAGAAATAAAAAAATACAAATTAAAACATGATTTACAGATTCCAATTGCTTAAAATATCACATATCTATATTGTAGCTTTATTTATACACACATAATAATACACAGATAAATAAGGGACAATGGTTTTGTTTTTTTTACAGAACACACAAAACACATTTCACTGTCTTCATCATCTCCTCCACTTCTTTCTCGTGATCCTGAGTGTGAGGCTACGATGAACAATAAATATGTCAAAAATACACATTTATGGGATTTTGTTGTTTTGAAGAGATGATAACAAAGGTAACCCATTAATCCTGAGCAATTACTGCATAACTGGGCAATATAAGGCACAGGGACCACATACGACCTGTTACGCATTTTAATTTGGCCCGCCAAACTCGTCCGAATTATACTTTTAATTTACATTGTCATAATCCTTCTGCCTTTACCCTGTAAAGCATAACGTAGAAAAAGCATTTTAGTCTCTATACATGACTTTTACATTTAATTTCTCATGTATTTATTTTAGCGGTGCATTGGTCCAGCGTCAGTGTCTCTGTCAGTGGTGAGGGACGTCAGGGTTCACCTCCTAGATTTCAGTGGACTGACCACCAGGAAGGTGGTGGTGGGGCTGATAGAAAGATGGATGGAAACAGACAGACAGACAGATAGATTTTGCAATGGAACTTTATAAACTTACAAATCAGATGTGATCCACCTTCAGAACAAAACAAACAGCCACAGTGTAGCTGTCACACTCCACTAGAACTTAAGAAGTCATACAATGATAGATAGATAATGTCATATATATTCAGGGAAAACCCTGAAAAAGGAACAAGACCAAAGGATAAAAAGAAGGAGAAGAAATAATATTACGCTTTAAGTGGTTCTTCCAGATTAAATGTTTCCGCAAACCTAAAGTTTGTTTATAAAAGTACATCCTTATACATGTAAAGAGAAATGTAAATGTAAACAACTACCGCAAATCTTTCAATAAATATACATTACTTATGTATACCTTGTATGTATGCATTATTTATGTATACCTTTACCTTGGTTAGTTCATTGTGTGTTCATGTGTTAGCCATTGGATGTCACTCTTTATCCAGATAACAGAGCCAGAAATACCATAGTTATCCTGGATAGATGGTTCATCTGATATGATATAAGATGACATGTGTATTTTATTATATTTTAGGTTCCGAGACCTACCATGAGGTTTAACTATTTCAACCGTTATGGCAAATACAGTATCAGATTATATTTGTATATGACATAAATATATAACAGAAAAATGATTAACTATCCTGCTTATTTATATTCCGTAGCGGCCAGCAGATGGCGCAGGGGTTATGTTTTCTTAGGAGCTTTTACTACGTAACCTGTTTTACTGAACTTACTCCAACAGTAATACTACTGTATTTTAGAACTTTGGATATTTCGATAGTTTAGTTGTTGATGTGTGCTCCTCTGACGAATCACGACGTAAATACTCTACTCTAACTGAAAATGACGTTTGAAGATGACACAGGGTGAAGACCGAATGATGAAATCCCAGAAAAATACCGGAAATTAATATTATCTTTCCGATACGACCGACCGAGAGAATCGAATTAGTCAAAGAGAAATCAAAGACGGAAGTCTTCTGTTAGTGCCGGGTTAAGACAGTGTAGATTACAAAACAGGATGTAAAGGATTGAAATTTCAAAGTACATGTTGGAAAGATGACGCATGATACCGCAGTACAGTACTGGTCAATCCACACACGCTGAGTCATCGCATTTGTAATGAATCATTGCAGGTTTTTAATGTGTTTCTCCTTTTTACATTAATGTTATCTTTTATTGATACCGTACGTGACGTTCACGAGCGGCTGGTTCATATTCACATTAGTCGCATTTACACTTAGTAGAGTCATAAGACGATAGAGATAATAGAAAATAATAATAATAATGATAATTTACTTAATTTAATATCGGTGTAGACTATGAATAAACCATTCATGGTTTGTTCAAGAAATCAACTGCTTTTATTTTGACACTTACAACAGGAAATCCCGCTCAGTGCTGTTTCTTTGACGTCTGTCATTTCAAACCCATGACAGTCTGGTGGAGGAGAGAGCTAGTGGCTAACAAGTGGACGTAACACTGCACCGTGGGTGAATTAAGGGCAGAAATATATCCTCGAGGATTAAAAAACAACGACAACACAGAACTGTGGACACATAGACTGGGATAACAGTCAACAGTTTGTGAAGAATGGACTGACCACCGCTGGTAAACATTAGTACGTCGTCAGCTAACGTTAGCCGAGAAGCGACGTCGCTGAGGGCTGACCAAATATTGACTCCCTGTGTTCTCTCCGCGTGAAGCAGCGCAGCAGTGGACACTCGGGGTAAGTGCCACGCAGGCGATACAATGGTGTAAAGGACAAAAGAGGATGTGTGTATCTGACAGCAGTGACTGTGATGGAGTTGATGACTATTATGTAATAACGCCGCGTTGCCCCTCTGGCTTACTTGCAGCATCACTGGGAAGGTCAACATATGGGGCAAGGGGTCCATGAGTTGTTCGGGTTGGGACTGACACCCTGGTCGAATTCATGCAAAATTGCAAAGAAAACCTTTTTTGTTTTCTTCTTTGGCGCAGCGATTGTGGTATTGTTTATTATGGTATTTACGGTATTTTTATCCTTAATAGAAAATCAAGACTTGATGATATTTAGCATTTGGGGAAAAAACAAATCGACGAAGTGCTACTGAAAGAGTGAAAGAAGAACGATGTTTTCGGAGGAGAGGGTTTATCTGAAACTCAACTCCTTCTCTGATGCTTGTATCGCACAGGTTCGTGGAACAGCTGTATTGAGCTATTTTTAGCCCCGTCACCAGGGCCATCAGCAGGGCTCTGTGAACTGGGTGTTCCATGATTTTAGTCTGTGGATGGAGTGGGTCAAAACTGTAATTTGAAATTCAACAAGAAGTTATGGCGTTACCAATTTTATGTAAGATGAAAATTTCACGACTAGTGGCACACGAAGAAAACAAAGGGAGGCATCTGGGTAACACACTCAGCCCCAGGTCCAACAGTTGAATATGGGAGGCATTTACAGACGTCACAGAGTGTTAAAGCCATGTGACTTGGTAAAAGTGAAGTAATAGCACGTCACTTCGTGGGCGTGCTGTGAAGGTGTAACAGTGGTGAAACAACTCTTTCACTGGTTGTAATAGAGGTCTAACAGCTCTCTCACTGGAGGTAACAAAGGTGTAACGAAAGTGTAACAGCCGTGTCACTTGGTGTAAAAGAGTTGTAACTACCTTGTCTTGTCCTTTGGTGTAACAGCCTTTGTGTAAAGGAGGTGTAACAGACAATTAATTGTGTGTAACAGACGTTTAGAAGCCATGTCAATGGGTGTAACAGAGGTGTAACAGCCACGTTGATGGGTGTAACAGATGTGTAACAGCCACGTTGATGGGTGTAACAGATGTCTAACAACCACGGCAACAGGTTTAACAGCGCTGTAACAGCCACATCTATGAGTGTAACAGAGGTATTACAGTCACGTCAATGGGTGTGACAGAGGTGTAACAGCCACATCAATGGGTGTAACAAAGGCGTAACAAAGGTGTAACAGCCATATCACCGTTGGTGTAATAGAGGTGAAACAACTGTCTCTCTGGGTGTAACAGACGTGTCACAGATGTGTAACAGCAGTGTCACTTTGTGTAACAGAAGTGTAACAGCCGTGTCACTGGGTTAGATGGAAGTGTAACAGAGTTGTTGTGGAAGCTGTCTGGGTACAGCCAGTTTGGTTGTACGCTTCAGTCTATCTTCCTCCATGTAACTGTTATTGTATGTCCTTCAGCGTCGGTGCTTCGTTACTACTTTCACCTGACAAAGTGCCAGATGAAATCTGACACAGCGTGTCACACGGAGCTGTTCCTGACTGTGTTCAACAAGTAATGCATCCGGTTGCAGCCGCTGGGTTATTTAACACCGCGTATCAAGCCGTCCTGGCTTGATACAAACATCTTCTCTGTGATTTTATCAAGTTCACTCTCTTCTGCCAGCTGACTACTCTGTGGATTCGTACAGACACTTGATAAGGTTTCTTAATTAAAACAGATTCAATATCTTCTTTAAGTTAATTGTTCTTCACCCCCAATGATTGGGTAAAATATTTGACAGATATGAAAATGCATTGTTTATTGGAATCATTATTGGAGTAGAAAACAACCAGTTATCATCGATGATAGTTTAAAAAATAATTTCCATAAGATAGTAAACATCACGTTTTGGTAGTTGTGCAACTTTCTATTTTATCAATGCAGCAGACAGAGCCAGTCATATCTATCAGTTTGTATTCAATCAGATTCTTCTCATATGACAATTTCCCCAGAAGCCCAGAGGAAGTGCTTCATGAATGATGTTACTCTTCTCTAATTGCAGTAAAACACTTTGTGATCACGAGTTATAAACATGTCGTACATCAGTGAGTTCAGAGAAATCCTTCAATAATACTGTAACCGCCCTCTTCGTAAGTCCCTTCAGTTGAATCTTTTTCTTTCAGCGACTTTCAATCTTAATCCAGTTTAATCTGTAAGGCACTTTTAGATTAAATGATTGGCCAAGAATGAGTCTTCTTCTGTTCAATTATGAAATTATGGTTACATCATCATAACTGGGTGTTAACTCCTTTTTTTGGAACCACAGTCACCTGCAGCTTGAACAAGGGACAGGTTTTTGTCCTTCTTCAGTAGAATTCCCACAACAGATGTACTGAGGTTGTGCAAACACATTATGACTCATTGTCACATCTTCCAATAACGATATAGCCCATTTATCAGTAAAGGCTACTATTTCTGTATGAGATTAATTAAATGAGCTGCAATGCTGCAATCTAGTGACTTTCACTTTCACATGCAGCCATTCTTTTCCCCCAAAAAACTGTTTCTATGGCACACATCCTTCGTGGAAGCCCAAGCACCGCAGGTGCTCATTAACAGAGTAAACGGCAATAAAGGTATAATGTGATTGTGCTAACATCAGGCCAATATTACCGGGCATCCCTAACTAAAACCCATAAGATGTGTGTTTTGTTGAAGGTATTGGATTTGTCGGTGTGTTGTCCTTGCTGTCAGACTCAGCTGGATGTGGCACTTTAGAAGTGTGTTCCTGTCGGTGCCTTTTGTGTGACTGTCAGGCTGTGACAGTGTCCTCCTACACCAGGGTCCAGGAGCCTCAGTCTGGAGGTAGAAATGCCGCGTCATCGCTCAGTTGAGTTAGTGCAATTGCAGCTTCCCTGGTAGACTCCCCGGTGCACTGCTTCTCATTAAACAACACTGCTGGAGGTTTGTCATTAATTCAATCTACCCACAATCCTGACCTACACGATCCGAATGTATCGGTCAATAAAGCCCTTATCGGTTAAAATGCAGTAATACGTTTTTGAGATGGATGGAAAGCTAGATAAAAATTCTCTGTAGAGCGTCAATAAAATACACTGGAGGTACAACAAAAGCCTTAAAAATAACCTGGCGAGGCAGCATAGTGGGACTGATGTGGGTGAGGATGCTAGCACTGCTAGCACGGCAAGAACAGCCAGTAGTCAGAAAAGCGGACAAGATAAAACCCATGCAAAAGTTTAAGTTGTCAAGTTCTATTGATCGGATTGAATCGATCTAATTCAATATTTTTATGAATCGTTCCTAAATCGGATTGTAGTTAGATATTTTAATCGGAACGTTATGAGAATAAAAGATTTACACCCTCATATACTGTATATATATCCCATCACCAAAGTGAACAGTGAGCAGGTTTGTGCACCTGGGGAACTGTGAGTGGGAACGTCGTGGCTTGGGTGTAGAGGAATTCAAACCAGGGGTCTTGCGGACCAAATTCCGCTTTCACTAGCCACTAACCACTAGGCCACCGACTGCCCCAATAACAAGCCTGTCACATAATTATGCTAATACTGGGTCAATAATGTCTGCTAACCTGTATTATCAGACATTCATAATTTTTAGTTATTTATGAATTAACTAACTAATTCTACATTCTGCTTTAATGCATAATTCTGGATTAAAATATGAATCAATCATTTTTGCAAATTTCTTATGCATGATTTCAGTGTTATTTATCATCTGATTCCGACCAGGTCAAATCAAACAGCTCCTGTATGGGATCACAGGATGTAAAAATATGGTCTCATATTTCGCCGCATCTAGAAGCACTGAGGAGACCGACAACCCAGATCAAATCTCCAGCTCCATTTGCAGGAGGGCGGACATGTTGAGGAGCTTCCTCTGTCTTTCTCTGTTGCCTGAAGACATAAAATTTTTAAACCTTCTGCTTACTGGTAAACTTCTCTGCACCAGGCTTACTTTAGACCACTGAAGGAGGGTGTTTGTGCAGAATTTTGTCTGTCATCTCTGTGTGGACAATGTACTGTACTGCACTGATTCCCAACCTTTGTGGCGTGGCCAATTAGTCTGCCTGTAGTAAATAATCTGATTCCACTTATCTGGGCTAAAAACCATATTTTATTTATCGCATATAATTTTTCTTGAATGAAAGGTGGAACAACCAAATACTGTTCCACTAGGAGATGGCTTCAGTAACTCAAAAAATGTATCCAGAGCTGTGTCTTTCTTCAATTTCTGCCAGTATGTCAACATAATCTTCAACTAAACAGCCCAGATTTTTATCAATTCTGAGGTTATTTAAGATCTGATTAAAAACCACGTGCAGAGTGAGCGAAAGGAGAACCTTCGAAGTAGAGGGAACAGGGAGAAGTGTAGCCCTCACCTATGATCTTTTGTTCTGATATCTTTAAAATAGTACAGAAATTATACATTTATCACACTCAATATTCAGGTTATAGTGCCTCCAACAGCCACAGCGCATCCATTTGATGCAGGCGCACAGAGCTACTGCAGACCAAATAATCTATGTAATCTATAATAATCTATATAATGTATCTATAATAATCTATCTATGTTTTAGAGGGTTCGATAGTGATTTAATGTATTGCATTAATGTTTTATACCTAGGGCGGGGACAAATTAATTGGTTTTTACTTAGTTTTAATTGAAGATACAAGTAAATGGACTAGTGATGGCTGCTGTGGAACAGGTTGCACTTGTAGGTCCGGGTCCCACTGTATTGATATTTTTCATACTCTGTTAGTACTTAGTGAGGAAACGGAGTCGGCCCATGACTCATATGGACCCATATCAATGCTCCCTCTCTTATGTCAGAGACAGTCCTGCAGGGGGAGGGAACTGTGAGTGATGTCACCTCTACGTCTCCCTCCCTCTCCCTCTCTCTCTGAGGCTGTGTTGTGATTGTAAGTGATGCGTCCTCCTGCCTGAGCTGCGAGGTAGGTCCTCCGTCCTCTGTCTCCACGTCTTTCACATGTTCTGTCTCTCTCCTCCTTCTCCACCTCCGTCTTTGTCGTCAAATGGTTCACATTCACGTGTTGGTGCTCTGATAGCGCTTTGGTTGCGAGAGCGTAACAGATGCCGTTAAATCGAGGTCACATCACAGCAGCCTGATTATAGCGGCTGTAGGTGGCGTTAGACCGACAAAGTCGTTGATCTGTGTTTGGCCACAGACATCTGGTCACGTGATCGCTGTCCCTGGATGTTTTTTTTTTTTTTAAAGGTCACTCTGGGGTCAGAGGGCTCGTGCACACTGCCATTTACAGCCGCCTGCTGAAGATACTTTGAAATGCAAAATGCCGTGATCGCACCTGTGGACTGGATGTGGTAGTTAACCTATTTACATGTTTCCTATGGCACAAGAGGAAAGACGCACACAGTCAGAGGCGCCATCGACAGCTCTCCTTTTTATCACACTGGTCTCTACCACGTCGTCAGCATGGACAGTCGGTCGCCTCGTTTGAGGTCCCGACCGCAAATCTACCGGAGAAGTTCTCACCGTCGATTCCTGTTTGCCCTCATCAGCATTCCTACCCATGAGTCACCTTGACGGCTGCAACCGTTGACGTTGACTCAGTGTTTGAGTCTCACTGTTGGAATGAAATGATTGTGATTGAGGCAGCACTGCCCACTAAAGGTCTTAAGAAAGGTGCTCTGTCACAGGTAAATGACCAATCATACCAGTTGGGAATAATCAGACCTAGTGCTGTAGTACTGAGCTGCTCCTTCGTACCTGATGACATGATGTGTCAAGGTCGTGTGGTCATAAGGTGGTGAACAAGTTGTGTAGGAATACAATCTCAGAAAAAGCGGTTTTCTTGATATAAACTGCTGCCCAATTGGGGTCCGAGGGTCTTGGGTGGTGAATATTAAGCAACATCGGTGTGTTGTTGCTTTCTCTTTAGGAGAGACAAGAATGGACAGGATCAGGAATGAGGTCATTAGAGGGACAACACAGACAGGAAGGTTTGGAGAAAAAGCTAGAGAAGACAGATTGAGATGGTTTGGACATGTTCAGAGGAGGGACAGTGGATACATTGGGAGAAGAATGATCTTAGAGATGGAGCTACCAGGTAGGACAGTGGTCCCCAACCCCCGGGCCGTGGGTCATTTGGTACTGGGTCTCACAGAAAGAAAAAAATAATACACATGATTTGTTTGATTCATTGTCCGAGTCTTAATGATGTTTTATTTTGAAACGTGACCAGAATCTCTGTTACAACATGCGTCTCACTTGACGCATGTCAAGTCCTAGACATTGTAGGTCATGTGATACATCCCGCTAAATTAAAAAACTGCTGGAGATCGTAAATGACGGAGGTTTTAAACGTCTGTTCGAGACATCAACTCCGGATTAAAGTCATGGCAGAGTACCCTGAGATCGCCACAACAGCACTGAAAACCCTGTTGCCATTTCCGACATTGCATCTGTGTGAAGCAGGGTTTTCAACAACCAAAACAAAAATTACGGAACAAACTGGACCTAAGTAGCACACTTCGGGTTTCATTGTCTCCCAAAACCCCAAGATGGGACCGTCTCGTTACAGCAAAACAAGCTCAGGGCTCCCATTGATTCATACACTTTGTTTTTGTGTTGTGTCTTATTTTGAAGGTATGTTTAAACGTGTGTTTCATTGTGCTGTGGCAGAAAGGTTGTTGTTCATGTCATGTTCTGTTGTTGGTGCGACGTAATAAAGTTGCACATGATTACACAGTGGATTTACGGTCATTTTATTATTATAGAGAAAATACAACAGTTTTTAATGGCGATCATTTCATTTTATTTTGTATATATCTGCTACATCGGGCCTGCGCCTGATTCACTCTGATCAGTCTGTACAGGAAACTGCAATTAGCATAAGTGGCTCTGTGTTCTGACCTGAAGAGCATCGAGGAGCAGTGAGTGTCGGACCACAGCTGCTCCACCTCAAATAAGAGCATTATCAACAGATGTTCCCTCTTCATCATAAACCCACGTCCACTCCCTTTCATGTTAAGTGGAACCTAAACTGACTTCATCAGAACTTGTGGGTCACAGAACATTAGTGGAGCACATGGAGTGGCTGTGGTTGATGGGAAGATGATGTTGTTGATTGAACTTATCTCTGGGGAACAGAGAAATGGATGCTGACCACGAGTCGGCAGATCCAGTTTCTCCGATCTTAAACCCCAAACCTCCTAAGTGATATACGTAAGTCAGTATCGATCCAAGCTTACGGACACACTGAAAACCTTAGTCTCTTCAACATAACATTTTAGAGAATACCTAGAGAACTGCTAAGTTCCAGAGAAGTTGATTATGGATCCCTAGAACGTGTAAGTTAGAAGCCACAAAGAAAAAACGAAAAAACAAAAGATGAGGAAGTAACGGTTCCATAGAAGTACCACAGATGCTCTATGGGTGGTTGAAGAATGATCAGGTTTCCGTAGGGCGGGGCAGTACATCTGTTCAAACTGGTTTACCAGTGTTTTTTTTATCATATGAATTTTTTCATATACGGCAATATCGGTAAATACTGTATATGTGTGTACAAATCTTTAGGAACACAGAACATTGCGCCGCAGGACATTGTTTGAGAGGGACACTGCCTTGCAGCAATACAACATTTGGGGCAGTTGGTGGCCCAGTGGTTAAAGAAGCGGAGTAGGGTCTGCAATGCTTGTGGTTCGAATCCCCGCACCACTGAGGACCACTGAGCATGTCACTATCCCCACTCACTGCTCCCCGGGCGCTCAAAGCTGCCCACTGTTCACTTTGGTGATGGGTTAAATACAGAGGTTGAATTTCTTTGTGTGCAGTGGAGTGAATCACAATGACAAGGAGTTTGCGTTCCTTTATTTCTTATTTGACTAAATAAGCTGCATGTGGCTGCATGTGAGCAGTGGACACAGTGTGTGTTGAGTGACATGAACAGAGAAAATGTCGACATGCAAAGAGGAACTTGTACCAAAAAAGGGAACATTCTGTAAATGTTGTTGGGCTGAAGCTGCAGCTGCAGGAAACACAAGCATTTAGATGCTCCAGCTCGGTAACAAGCACGTTATGGGATACGAAGAATGCAGCAAACAAACGTACACAAGACATGACTCAGAAACATTTGCTGAGGTGACGGTGGAATCATATTACCAACATTGTTTTTTTTTTTGTTTGTTTGTGCCGATGTTTCTTGTGAACGGCAGCATTTTGTTGTACAATTCAAACCTTCTAAGCCTGTAGTTATAATTCTCTAAATTATTAGGAAATGGGGTTTACACCTCACTAGTAACATTTTGAATAATACAGTTCTTGGTGTGGCATTGGTGGCCTAGTGGTCAAGGAAGCGGACTTGGGTCCGCAAGGTCCCCGGTTCGAATCCACCAGCTGCCAGGTTGCCACTGAGGTGCTCTGAGCATAGCACCGTTCCAACCTACATCACTTCTTGTGGGCTCACCACCCACAGGAAGGTGGTGCAATGTGATGCGCCATCCTTGCGACCCGGCAACAGACAAGAAGATGAATGAATGAACAGTTCTTGGTCATATCCCCAGCTCTGGTTCCTGGATTGGATGAATCTGTCGTTGCCCACTTTATTTGAAATTTGACAGAAGAGTAGGTTGGCAGCTCCTGGAGACGGGTCAATTCCTTAGCCCACACCAGGCTTGGGGACTGATATTTTTGGTTCTACCTCTAAGAAGAATAGAACGACAGAAAAGAAGACTGACTTTATCTGTTTCCCTCACCCAACAGATATGCAGACGCCTCAGCAGCACTGACGCCTAGACCACCATGGAGTCTACCTCTGAAATCCAGCAGGAGCCTGAGAAGACTTTGGTGAGTCCTCTGACTGTTCCGTTTACAGTAGTGTAGGCAGACCTTGACTAGAAACAACTACAAAACTTTTGGTTTCAGGAAGAAAAATCTGTCAGATCACTGTGACGATGCGAGTTTTCAAATCCATTTGATCCACACTTCTCAAGGATGAATATCCTACGAAATACTTGACATTTATGCCAAATATAGGAGAGATAAATATATATAGGACACAGGATAGGATTTAGAACTGGAAAATAATTCTACATATATATAATTCCACTAAATAATTTATCCTGGATACTTTTTTAGCACTTGATACAGTGAAACCCATTCGGCGTAAGAGTAATCTGAACACATTAATCCATGTTTTTTGATCTTCATGACCTCCTGCTGGATTACACTCTATTATCTGCAATAAGCCAAAGAGCAGATGTTAGCACTGTAGTCATTTAGAAATAAAGAGGGTGTGGTGATGTGATGGTGTAAGTCCGCTCATCTCGCTTTCTGCTTCACTTGTATGTCCCACCTCCTCCCTCTCTGCTCAGTTATATGAATTTTACGAGGAACGTACGATAATATCTTCCGACTGATATTGGCTCGATGTTAGCATGATACTGATCAAATTCCCTTTCATTGTGCAAACCCAATATTGCAATGTTTTGGTTTTGTCAAGTTGGGTGCTTGCTAAAATCTGGAGATAAACAGCTGTATATCAAAGTGAATGTCGCTAGATGGCAGCATTGCAGCTTATTGTATTAATCTATTTTCATAATCAATGGATTATCTGCAGAATTTTGTTGCGAGGAATTGTAGGGTGGTTGAATAAGATAAATTAATATTACCACGATGCTATCGCCACGTTGGATATCAGCCAAAAGTAAAAATTGGACATCCTTATTCTAAACCAATCAGGCATGAGCATCGTCAGTTATGGTCACTGTGCAGGTCGTCAATCTGGTTCACGCTGACAGGACTGTGCTGCTGCTGTACCACAGCTACGTCCCTGTCCCCTTCAAAACCAATATCCTTGAGACACCGTTTCGGATTCTGTCTGCGTCACAGCACCCCCACCAGGCTGTCCCACTTTCACAGTTGGCAAAAATTCAGCCACTCAGACTGAATTCCATTCCTTCCATTTCTATTCTGAACCAGTGTTATTTATTTACTTATTTTTTGTCCTTTCTGAAGCTTGAAGCCAATACGTGGTTCTCCAGAAAGTCACATGACTCGGCAGAGTCTCCTGCAGAATGATATGTTATCACTTCAACAGGCGTAATACAGCGACACCACCCAGTGGCAGGACAGGATGGCGTCACAGCTAAGACTGTGGACTGGTGTTATGTAGCTAGGTCCGGAGCCAGGTTTTGGACACCCCACCCTCACAGTCAGTATACCACAGTAGACCACTACTGGTCAGTAGTACACATATGACCAAGATGTATGAGGGCAAAATGCTGAAATAGGCCTGCTTTTACCCTCTACACCATCTACAGGGAGAACACAGGCATTGCAGGTATATAGATAGATAGACAGACAGATGGATAGATAGAACTTTATTAAGGCCTTTGGAGTATGATTCTGGAGAATATAGGTAAAAGGCAGCAGTATAATGGATCGTTTTTTTTTTATCATCACTATTCATGCTAATTATATCATTTAAAGAGGTTTGGCAGAGCTGAACGGGCTGCATTCCACCCCCGGGCCTTAGTTTGTTCATTCCTGGTCGACAAGTTTCAGCCAGTTTTGAACTGGTCAGGTAGACTGGTCCGGTGGGTCAGGTAGTTTATGCTAAGCCATGTGGACTTGAGAATATCTGAGGCCTGATCTTCTGTGTCCAGTTCTGGTGTAAGGAAACATTTGTCTTCACTTTTGGAGTGCAAAGTGCAAATTTTACCAAAATGTGTGACTTTGCACTGTGCAGTTTATGTTGCATTTCTTGTAGTAGCAGTTTCCACAGGTTTAAACAAGGTGACCAGTTTACTAATGGACTGTACAGTTGAATGGAATAAATCAATCCTGCAGGTTAATGTTGAGTTGTGCTTACCTGCAACTGATTCATTCTGTTTTGTTCTTGTCAAGTGCTACTGTGCTTCTATTTTTGGAACCCAAAATGTTTTTATAAAGAGAACTCAAATGAGAAACTTAGTCACTGATTTAACCATTTTCACCTTCTAATTCGTTGCCTGGTTTCTGGGACAACAGTCCCCACAACTGCAACCCAAATCCTACTACACCGCACTGTAAGCCTTCCTGTGGGAAGTTATGTGTGTTGGGACGGTGTGCTCGTGCGCCTTAGTGGCAACTGGGAAATGGTGGATTAGAACCTGAAGCCTTGCAGACCCAAGTCTACTTCTTTAACCACTAGGTCAGGGGTGGCTAACGAGGTCCAGAAAGAGCCGCAGTGGCTGCAGGTTTTCGTTCCAACCAAGCAGCAGCACACCTGAGTTGGGGGTTTTAATCAACTCAGTCAACAGGCAGCTGATTGGTCTAATTGTGTGTTCTTGGTTGGTTGGAACAAAAACCTGCAGCCACTGCGGCTCTTTCGGGACCTGGTTAGCCACCCCTGCACTAGGCCAACACTGCTACTAAACTATAAACAGTGGGAGGAAAAAAAAGTTAAGTTTACTTTGAAGAACTTTCACAGATTTAGAAGGAGGACAAAAATAGATGACAGGAATCGTTGAAGGTTGGTGTGAATAGTGAAAATGAAAACACGTTATACATCGAAGAACCTGCAGGCCAACCCGAAACAGTACCAAACACCAGTGGTCCCCAACCACTAGACCAGGGACCGGTACAGGTCCGTTGGTGCTGGGCCGCAGAGAAATAATGTTTCCTTTTGGCCCCATCTGGCTATTACTGAACAATAGAATGACTAGGATTCCATCATCGATAAAGCAACTATATTTGATTAGGAAATATTTTCTCAGTGAAGACAACAACAATAAACTCAAAATGAAGCAGAGTCATTGATACAATATTTTAAGTTTTTATACCTGTCTGGTAGCAGAAAGTTGTAGGCTGTGTGCACTTGACAAATCCTTGTTGTGCTCATGCACAGTTTAATTCAATTTTATTTATATAGCACATTTCATACACAAGGCTGGCTCAATGTGCTTTACAAGGGTTTTTATGGGCCTCCCTGCCCTTATAGACCCGGCAGTTAATCCAGGTAGGAAGATTTTATAGGTAGGCAAATATTTCGGAACACCGTAAATTACATTTTATTAAAGGGTATTTATCTGCCGCAATTTAACGACTGGTCCGTGAAAATAGTATGAGACATGTAACCGGTTCCATGGCGCAAAAAAGATTGAAGAACACTGCCATACACTACATACTACAAGGTTGGGCAAATGCCAAGGAAAACACCATTCCTGATGCAAAGACATATAAAGGAAAGACTAAACTTAGTCAAGGAGTCCATGGACAAACCACAGTGATGATGGGAAAATGTTCCGTGAACAGATTTCCATTTTTTTTTCAAGATAATTGTAAATGTTATACAAAAAATCAAGGGGTGTCAGTAATGTAGCTGCAGTACATGTACACAGTATTACACATTGACTCTCAAACATACTACTACAGTCCGAGGCAGTTTGACTGTTGTTCTACCCCCACCGTAGCTCCATTTGTTACTGTCCATTGCCCATGTCGTTGTTCTTTTGTTGTTGTTGTTGTCTCCTGTCTTTGAAATTTACTTTAAACTAACCTTGTTTTTTTTCTTTTGTTTTCTGTCTCCTGTCTCTTCTTTTTTTCTATCATTTGTTGTTTTGGTCCTGTGTGTGGCTGTGGCTTCTGCTGCTGCTGCTGTTGCTGCTGCTGCTGCTGACGCCACCAACTGTTGCCATCCCCGCTTCACGCAAAACACCACTGCCAACAACACATGACGGACGCTCATCATCAACCTCTTCCCCTCCGTCCTGTTCACTCCACCCTTTCACTTCCTTTTGTTTCACCGTTTCCTCGCTGCACCCACTTCCTGTGCTAGCACCCTGCTGAGTTGAGGGAGCAACAGGCCTCCTCTGGTAAGGACCCACCTGCAGGACCAGGGGCTGAAGACAATGTACTGTAGTCTCAGTGTCTTTGCTCAGCTCAGGAAACCTCACTGTTAAACTCTTCAAACAGCTTTTGTCAAAGCTGCGGCCCGCAGGCTTTATGGGGCCAGATTTTTTTCTTGAGATTTCAGAAGCAAATCTTTATTGACAGTAGGTACAAATCAGTTGTGATCCATTGAAACTAGAAAGACCGACGTGGATCCAAATTACACACAGAAAGAAAGAGACAGAGTGAGAGATTTTAGAAGAACAACTTTTTGAGCAACTAAGCAAACTCTGGTTCCCGGCCAGACACCTGGAACGGCATGTTGTCACGAGCCCAGAGTTGTTCAAACATATCAATGTGATCTGTGATCCTTTGGAAACAGAACTCAAGCCTCAGCAGATTGGAAGGTGTTGCATGCAATTGCTTTAGGTAGAATCATCCACTACAGATCCCTGAGTCTTTTTGAGTTTTCCCGCTGCAGTCTCTGTCCATCCAGTTTATCTGTCCACACACACTCAGCATGAGTCCACATTTGACATATCAATGTTATCTGTGATTGGGTCACAGTCCCGCAGCAGATCTCAAATCTGGTTTCACAGACCAGGGTTTCCCTCCACATCCGCTTAGATATGGTTGAACTCTCCAATCTACCTTCCACAGAGAGAGAACACTACTAACTAACACTACATTAATAACAAAGTTAATCATATTTACTAACACTTACCAGGACCTAGTAACGTGAACCTAAAAATATTTATATATATATCTTATAATAATGAATTATAATGAAATATTTCTCCTAATCTTTTGGTGACTGATGTCCCTCATCTCTCCCCTGTCCTCGTCTCCAGCGGCTGTAGCGTGCAAGGATGACACCATCCTTTTGACCCCCGTCAGAATGAGCCAGCGCCAGGCCAAGGAGCGGGACAAAGAGAGAGAGATGGAGCCAGGCCTTCAGACCCCCAACAGGGAGCTCGTTGCTTCCCCCTCAACTCTCAGCCCAGGAGTGAGCTAC
The DNA here is from genome assembly GCA_016785265.1 of Paraplagusia blochii. Lineage (NCBI taxonomy): Eukaryota > Metazoa > Chordata > Actinopteri > Pleuronectiformes > Cynoglossidae > Paraplagusia > Paraplagusia blochii. Next base: position 391,123 of record JAFBJS010058026.1, read on the forward strand.
AGCCATGGTAGGATGTCCTGGTTCATGACCTGGTCTGCAGGCTTTCTGATCCATCTGAACCTGATGTGTCCTGGTCTCAGGCCACTCCCAGAGGAGAGGCAGTGACTCAGGCTCTGATTCAGGGCTGTTTCATTTTCCGTCAAAACAGTTCTCAGTCCTTTCTGACTCATTTGAACCACATATTAGAAACACGAAATCACTGCCCGAGTCTCTTCAACATCAGTTTGACGCCTTCTCGTGGTTTGTGTCGTGGTTCTCATTCTGTGAAGAATGGAATCAACACAGGAAGTCAAAATAGAGGAAACTTGCCCAAAAAGCTCCTTATCATCTTAACTGTTGTGTTGCAGTGCCCCCTTGTGGTTGCATTGCTTCAATCGCGTCAGTATACGAGTGAAGGTCTCTGGGTAAAATCCTAGAATTGAACTGATGGAGATTTTATCCAGGAATAAATACATTATAACTCTTTAAAAGTATATTTTTGTTGGTGGTTTGATCTGGACTGGACTAAACTGGTTTCGCAGTGAGGTCATCAAGGACACTTGAAGGTCCCAGGTGAAGAGTCTGATGGGACATCGGCTTCTTCAGGGAATATTTATGAAGGCAAAATAGGAAATGCACTGGGACTGTACGTTCACCGATGCTTATAACTCTGCTTCACCACTAGGTGGAGCAACCATATCACATAATACTCTGGTCATTGTTACTAATGCTTCTCTGTTCATATGTCTTATTGGGACAAGGATTTGACCATTCTTTTACATAATAATGAAAGTCTTAATAATAAAAAAAAGACCAGTTAGTGTCATCGAAGTTTAAGAATTAATTAATTACGAATTCATTCATTCATTAATTCAACAACCTGAGCCTCAAACTGGGTTTCCATGGCAACCTTTAGTTCACACTCTTTACTCTGAAGAGAATCCCCATAAGACCCAAACTCACAGGTGGAAACGTCACTGAACCAAAACATTTGTTGAGGATGAGTAAAATTCAAGCAAGAGATGTCTTTCTTCTGTATCGCGGTGCTGTGGTCCAGGGGTCTCATATTCAATTCCCACAGCAGAACATAAATACACTAACCGTGTTTGTGTGTGTATCTGAAGATGGATCGCAGGTGGAAGTGGGAGCAGCTGGGGTCAGCGGGCGTTTAAGCCTTTCAGCCTTCAGGGATTATTCTCTGTCAGATGAACAGGCCACTGGACTTATCTGGACCAGAGTTAACTGACAGCCATGTCTGTGGTCTGAGGAAGTAAAGGAGGGAGACAGAGGGAGGACGTTTCACCCACGGCGGGTTTGACTGGGGTGCTCAAGATTCAGCAAGCTGTTATGTGAACTTGGTTTGGGAGATTTGGATGCGGACAACACCTAGTGACAAGGGGTCAGTTGAGAAGGTACGACAAGGACAGTCCCTTTTTTTACTGGTTGAGTTTTGTTGTGACAAGGACAAGGCAGGGATGTTGTGTTAGAAAGTCTGAGGCTAATCCCAAACCAAAGGTCTTAAGACTCTGTTTGTTTGTCTGCCTTTTGACGCAGCCCTGCATGGACAGACATAAGACAACAGTTTTGGCCACTGTTGTCTTTCCTCAATGACATTCAGAGCACTTTTAGATTTTACTGTTTGAAACCAGTGACTTTTCTGGGACCGTGACCGTCTGCCTAACCTCGGCGGACTAGTGTGCTAACATCGAGCAGCAGTTGTATACAGAACTTTGTTGAAAATCCGCAGTAAACCCTTCGGATTTTGGTTCTCAATGTACATATTTTTTGCAAAGCTGACAGATGTGTTGTAGAAACATAATTTTTATTTCATGTCTGCCACCTACTGTACTCGAGGATGTACTGTCACAGTTTGACCAGTGACTTTTTGAGATAATGCAGTCTCCTCCATACACCGTGACGCAGTAACTATTTTTTTTTTTATTTTAACTGTAGAGAATTGTTATGGATTTGTATGGTGAGCTGGAGGTTTGTCTTTATTCTAACCCAGTAGTGAAGAATCCCCCAGTGTTCTCACATCAGGATAAGACAGGTTTTTCATTGTTGTGAAGAGGTTATGTAGAAGAGAACGTGTCAGTTCTCAGCTTCTCCCGAGGAGGTTCTGTTCTAATCTTAGCCAGTGTGTCTTTAGTGCATGTCATTTCTTCCTGGCAGCAGGTTAATAAGCTCAGGGATGTGAGATTTACATCAGAAAATTCCTGCTTTGTCAAAGCTTCTGTGCCTGGACCACAGGATGGAGATTCACATTTCTTCTAATCCAAGTTGGTCTTGATTTATGGAGAGAAAGGTGACTTTTTCTGTTCTGTTACTGAAGAGAACAGTTTCAGGTGATAGGTTCACAGACCAGTTCAGCTGGTGATGGGATTTTATGGGAGTTATAACACAAAAACGTAAACACTGGAACGCCTTGGATTCCAACTCGACAAGAATGCCTGCTATCTTCTTTATCTAAAACATGGTTTTTCTATGTAGATATTGCTAATGTGGTATGGGAATATTCTAGCTGTATATGTCCGGTTTTTGGTGCAATATATACTTAGCTGACATTACCACATTTTTTTTCAGGTGAAGGATTATTTGACAAAAACAAGGCTTGAAAAAGGAAAAAATTTTTTTTTTACAAATGAAAATCATTATTTCTAACCTTGTCAATGAATTGACTATTTTCTATTTATTTTACAACTCTTTACTTACTTAGTTTTCTTGGAAAACGCATAAATCTCTGGTTGACCCCAAACCATTGAATAAAAGTGTATTTAGGAACACTCAGACTTGAAGGTTTTATATGACAGGGCTATTGCTCATGTCATTTCCAAAATGGTCAAAATGACCGCCCTGGCCGGTCTAGTATTAATTGTCATGTGAACAACATATTGTGAGTTGAGATTGTCTTATCAACCGCAGAAGCTGATGAATACTCTTTAGAAGTTTTCTCATGTCAAAGCTTACAACCTCAGGATGAGTGTTGAACGTCAGTCCAGATTCACGTCATTGGTCGTGGTCTTTCTTCCACAGCTGTGATTGGCTGAGGACCCTTTTTTTTGACTCAGTTTCATTTTTTAATAATCCACTGAGATACTATACGGGCTGTGGACCAAAAACGAAGCTCTGCTGCTCATCTGAGGTCCAGACAAGGGGCGGGCCATCTGGTTGGTGATGAAGTACTCAGGCTGCTGCTGCTGCTGGTTTCATACACACACTCACAGAGCGGAGGGAACGTGACTGAGCCTGAGAGAGAGGGAGGACTATCGCTGTTGTCTGACGGAGACGCTCAGACGAGGAGGAGACAGAGCTCCACTCACCGTGTCTCTGTGACTCCATCTGTGGCGCTGGGGTTGAACCGCTGTCTTCGTGGGACAGATCTCGTCCTGCCTTCTTCTTCGTTCGTCCTGCCCTACTACCTACCCAGGTAGTTTAACGCTGGCCCCATGATGAAGGAGGAGGCCCTGCGGGGGTGTAGACGATTCTCCACGTGCAGTGGAACGCCATCGTTTCGACGTTCGCATCCCGATGGACGCAAACTCATCCGCAATGCCTCCTTTGGGGGCTATAACGAGCTGTCGCCCATCTCACTGCCAGGTTGGTGGTCAGAGTTGTAGAGGTGGAGTCCTCCTTTCCATCCCCCCCGTTCCTCCGCCACACCCTGTAGTCACCCTGTGGATTTGTACAAAGTGTTGAAGTTGTGGTTACAGGTTTGTTTGATATTGACGAATTAATGAAACAAAGTTGTGACGTGGATGTGTGAGTAGATATGACCTGTGTCTCAGACCTGGGATCTGTTGCTGTGTGGGCTGACGAAACAGAGGGTACGATGGTTGAAGTTCGTCCACGCAAAATGAACCTGTGAGTGTGAAAGTCTGGATGATCTCTCCTTTACCTTCCAGAAGATCGTCATCACTCCGGGGAATTCTCGGTGTGCGGAGAAGTCGTATTTTTAGCACTACTTTTTTTTCACATGCTGAAGCAGAAAACTTCCGAGTCAAGGTTATGTCGTTCCCCCTCACTCTTTGCCTTTGGCAAATTTTGCTGTGTCATTGTGTTGCTGAAGGGCATTGTGGCAGCAGTCGATGGGAAAGGAAGAGATCGTTGTCAGTCCTTGCCTCTGTTTAGGGGTCGGTGCTGATGATTTTTTTGGGGGGGGTGGTCCAAGGTCACATCTATATTTTTCCAGTTTTCAAACGTTCTGTACCTGCCATTGAAGTGCTGATAAGGATCAGTTAGACGTCTTACTTTACAACGGCAGGGTCACTGGTTTGAACCCCAACTGTAACAGTAAGAGCAAAGTTAGTGGTTTACCCCCAGTTGATGTGTGAAGTTAAGTGTGAATGGTTGTTGTTTAATAGTTGGCCATACAACACACCTTCTGTTTAGTTCAACACAACACGTTGCAGGAATTGAAGAAAGACTGAGCTGCAAGAGCCTTTTTAGATTTTACAGTCGTCTGTCACCACCTAGTGGCTGTTACTTAGACCACAGCAGTACAGTCAAGGCAGTACAGATGAAAAAGAGTTTGATGAGAACATCACTAACATGGAGTATTTTCTGAGATGATGTGAATTTGTCATTTACACTTGAACATCGCAGAACAGTTCTTGTTTCTGCTGCAGGTGGAGCAGTCATCCATCCAGTCAGAACTCCATCAGGTCCTTCAGTTCATAGAAAATAAGAGCCCTAATATTAGCTGACACATGCTGTTGCCATGGCAAGTTTCACACACACTCCATATTGAGTCAACACTCAGACTGTAGTGATGAATTATGGACTCCATGGCTGCTCACACACTAGTCCACTCACACTCTGGGTCTAAAGTGGGTTCCTTTATTCTCTCCATTCAATGTTCTCCTTCTCTTCAATGAATGTTCTCCTCCGTCTGAGAGCTTTGTTGCAGTCACTGCAGCTCAACTTTCACAGAGAGAGTTCTCAGTCCGTTTGCGATGGAGACTGACACTACTGTTGCTGCTGCTACTGTTGCTGCTGCTACTGTTTCTGTTGCTGCTGCTGCTGCTGCTGTTACTGTTACAGCTGCTGCTGTTACTGTTACAGCTGCTGCTCCTAGTGCTTCTGCTGCTGCTACTACTGTTAGTGTTACTGTTGCTGCTGCTGCTACTGTTACAGCTGCTGCTGCTGTCACTGCTTCTACTGTTACTGTTGCTGTTGGAGCTGATGCTGCTACTGCTGCTGCTACTGTTACAGCTGCTGCTGCTACTGTTACAGCTGCTGCTATTGTTACTGTTACAGCTGCTGCCGCTGTTACTGTTACTGCTGTTGCTGCTGCTGCTGTTACTGTTACTGCTGCTACTGTTACTGCTGCTGCTACTGCTGCTGCTGCTGTTGCTCATTCCTCAGTCATTGTTGTCTAACCAATAGAACAGAGCTGTCGTACATCATGGTGATATATTGTATTGTCTCCCCTGTATCGTGATACGTATCATATCGTTAGATTCCTGACAAGTCACAGGCCACATTTAATGAAAGCTAAGACAAAAACTGAAATGGAGGCTTGGGGTTGGAAGGGTTTGGTGTGTGCTCCACCCCGGCCACAGGTGTTGCTGTCTGCAACTAACTGTGGTTCTACTGTGTCTTTCAGGTTTTGAGAGGGGGAAGGAAGACCTCCTCTCGCTGCCACTGAAGGAGGACTCACATTCCATATCCAAGAGCAAGGTGAGAGACCATGAAGTTAAGTAAAATGAGAATGTATCCACAATCAGGAAGCACTCAACAGCAGGATATCCAGGTGTGGTTCAGTCTGAGCAGAGCACAGCTGCTGTAGACGAGGAGAAACAAGACTTATGAGCTTCTGAGCTCTGCTGTTCCATCTGAAATGACTAATGACTAATCCAGACTGAAATAAGACAGACAGGTTGGAGTGTAGAGTCAACATTGTGTCATCCTTGATAGTACCCTCTCATTCCACTCTCATATAAATAACACCACACGTTCCGCCTACTTCCACCTCCGCAACATAAACCTCCTGCGCCCCTCACTCACCTCCCACTCCACCTCAATTCTTGTTCATAGTCTCGTCACCTCCCGACTTGACTACTGTAACTCTCTCCTCTTTGGTCTCCCTCAGAAATCCCTCCATAAACTCCCAACTGGTCCAGAACTCAGCTGCCCCCATAATAACCAAAACCCTGTCGTTCCATCATATCACCCCTGTACTAAAACATCTCCACTGGCTTCCCATAAATCTAAGAATCAACTTCAAAATTCTCCTTCTCACTTTTAAGGCCATCCACTCTCTCGCCCCCCCTTATCTGTCCAGTCTTCTCTCCATCTCTACTCCTGCTCTGTTCCATCCTCCTAACTGTTCCCTCTGCCCGCCTCACTACTATGGGGAGTAGAGCTTTCAGCCGCTCTGCTCCCCAACTCTGGAATGCTCTCCCCCCAGACATCCGTAACACTGAGTCACTTTCACTCTTCAAATCCAGACTCAAAACCCATCTGTTTCGCCTCGCTTTCCCTTTGTAATCACACTTCTGCTCCTCTTCTTTCTCTCCTCTCTCCCTTATGTTAACCCCTCTCTTCCTTTTATTTAATTGTGCTTTGGTTTGTTTTTTGTATAACCTGTACAGTGTCCTTGTGTGTCTGAAAGGCGCTTATAAATAAAATGTATTATTATTAACATTGACGGTCCCTCCTGTGTTTGTCCCCAGTCTGAAACCAAGCTGTACAATGGCTCGGACAAAGACGTGTCAGTGTCTGGAGGGAAACTCACCAAGAAGGAGTCACTCAAGGTGAGAACGTCAAACCAGGTCCATACAGTACTGAGGTTAAGGAAGAGATGTAGCTGCTCTTTATCATATAGTACTGTACCGATCCTGGTCAGGACCAGTCCTGATCAGTTGATTTAGGTCAGTTGATCCTGGTCTGATCTGATCCTGGTCAGCCAAACCTGGTCAGATGTATCTTCATCAATTTGCCGTCCTTGTCTCTCTGTTTGCTCCCTCTGCAGGTGCAGAAGAAGAACTACAGGGAAGAGAAGAAGAGGGCGACGAAGGAGCTGCTCAGCACCATCACTGACCCCTCTGTCATTGTCATGGCCGACTGGCTGAAGGTAAGAACCAGGATTAGGTCGAGATCGTGGTCTCTGCTTGACTACATCTGCTTGACATGTAGCACCGGTGTGTTTTAACTGCTGCAGATAAAGTTCCGTTTATAACCACTAGGGGTGTTACACCGTAATACTTCAGGTTTGAAACAAAGTGATGCCATCACTTGTGTTTGGACTCCAGATCCGTGGAACCCTGAAGAGTTGGACCAAACTGTGGTGTGTACTGAAGCCCGGGGTGCTGCTCATTTATAAAACCCACAAGAACGGGCAGTGGGTTGGGACGGTGCTGCTGAACGCCTGCGAGCTGATCGAGAGGCCGTCCAAGAAGGACGGCTTCTGCTTCAAACTCTTCCACCCACTGGAGCAGTCCATCTGGGCCGTCAAGGTCAGGGTCGTCTCCTGTCCATTGCCGATGGACAATGAAGTGTTGATTTAAAGCAGTCTGATTGTCCACTGTCTAATTCATCTCTGGTTCATTTAACTCAAAATACAATCTCTTTTTAATTCCATTCTTTTTTTCCTCCATCCCTTTCATCACAAGTGCATTGTGTTTTTTTTTTCCACCATGAAAGGCTTGAATCCCCATCAGGTTTTTTTCCCCTTCTCTCCTTCTCTCTGTTTATCTCTGGTGAAGTGAACACTCCAACCCATCTGCCCCTCTGCCACAACACAGCCTGTAGATAATGACTCACTTGGCGACGCCCACTTCCTTCTGTTTGTTCAGACCGTGTGATGACGTTTGTCAGATCAAGCCTTCATCACAGGCGTTCAGTTGACCCTCACTCTGTTCTCTGCAGGGTCCTAAAGGAGAGGCGGTGGGCTCCATCACCCAGCCATTACCCAGCAGCCACCTCATCTTCCGTGCTGCGTCCGAGTCTGATGGTGAGTGAGCATCTGAGGTCCTGGTGCTTTTTCGGATACTGGTCCTGATACTGGTTCAGACACTGGTTCACATATTTGTCTAGATACTGGTTCAGTTACTGGTTCAGATGCTGGTTGATTGACTTGTCCTCATACTTGATCAGACACTGGTCCATGTACTGGTTGAGATACTGGTGCATAAACTGGTTCTTGCACTAGTCCAGTAACTGGTCCAGATACTGGTTCATTGACTGGTCCTAATACTGGTTCAGACACTGGTCCCCATACTGGTTCAGATACTGGTCCTTATTGTGAACATACACTGGTCCACATAATATTCAAGATACCGGTTCTTGTACTACTTCAGTTACTTGTTCAGATACTAGTTTAGAAATGGGTCCTGATAGTGGTTCAGACATAGGTACAGATACTGGTTCAGATACTGGTCCTTATAATGGTTCAGACCTTGGCCCAGACACTGGTTGAGATACTGGTCCAGATGCTGTTTCATACACTGGTCCACACACTCTAGATATTGTATCTAGATACTGGTTCTTACATCAGTTCAGTTACTGGTCCTGAAACTGGTTCAGATATAGGTACAGATAATATTTCAGATACTAGTTCAGACAGTAGTCCTGATATTAGTTCAATTACTGGTCCTGTTGCTGATTCAGACATTAGACCAGATACTAGGCTAGTTACTGGTTAGATACTAGTTAACATACTGGGTCAGATACTGATCCAGTAATGGTTCTGATACTGGTCAAATACTGGTTCTACTCCTGGTCCAAATACTGGTTCAGATACTGGTTCTTAAATGGGACCAAAGATTTTGTTCCATATACTGGCCCTGATACCGGTCCAATAATGATCCAGATACTGGTGCTGTCAGGGATATTTCTTGAATGAAATAAATCAAACATATAAGTTGAAGACGCTGAACTGTGACGGTTGATTCTTAGTTTTAAAATTTTATATTTGATTTTTTTTTTTATTTATATAAAAAACATGATGTTCACACTGTTCACACTGCTGCTCAGTCTTCTGGAGGGAACCTCATGCAGACAAGAAGCTGCAGCAGACTTTCCTAGTAAAGAAAATGTACATCTGTTCCAGATTGTCTCTGTCCTTGGTACTGAAAACAACAACCTTCTTGTTGAGTCTCTCTGCTAAAATATTTTTTTTAGCAAAAATGTCACTAAAAACTGCATCTGTTTTTTACCTGGACAGTATTTTTGAAACGTTCCAACCATGTCATGATTCTGGAATTATGGATGTAAATAATAATATTTCTGTTCCTCCTCAGGACGGTGCTGGATGGATGCCTTGGAGCTGGCCCTGAAGTGCTCCAGTCTGTTGAAGAGGACCATGATCCGAGAGGGGAAAGAGGATGTGAGCGCTGTAGCTTCAGGAGGAGAACACATTAACTTCTACAGCCTTCTCCGTGCCCACAACATCCATGGTTTCCAGTGAGTTGAACCTCATGTTATACCTTCATCATTTCTTAGTACTCCTTTAAACATCACACCTTGGATTTCTTCCAGGTTTAATGACAGTGACCATCTGAAAGACCCAGACCTGTACTCAGACAAATCAGACCGAGAAGGAGAGCAGGACCATGAGGAGTCTGATCCTGAAGGTCTGGAGAAGAGCGAGGAGAGTGACAGTGACACCTCAGAGCGCCAGGAAGACTCCTACATCGACCTGGACTCCAACGACCAACTGTGGGAGACGCCATACCTGGAACAGTCTCATGAGGAACTGGGCGAGGTAGGCTCACATGGGGCGGTCGGAGGGTGTTTGTTAACCTGAATCTGGTGACCTGGAACGTTGTGGAACCGTTCAATATACTCCTGAAAGTTCATCCTGTTCCACTGTTTTGTTCTGTTTTTTTGGTTTTTTTTTTAGAGTAGCCGATAATCTGTCTGCAAAAAGACAGGATGTCGAAAATGTCAGCAGGGATTATTGGTGTATTTAATCCAAAACAAATGTATTTTTAGGGACTGTTTGTCCTTACAGTCTTTCACCCTGATTAAAAAAAAGGAAAGGTCCTTTTTTGGTCAGGAAAATTAAAAATAAATGATGTAATTGTTTTGTCAGAAACAAAACTAAATATATATATTTTTTTACATTCACAATAATAATAATTCTGTGCCTCCAACCTTGGGAATCGCTGCATGTACATGGAGTACAGTTAAGATTGTTTTTACAATATTTATGTATATATTTACTTCTAGAAGGCTTCTCTAGCATTAGCCTTGACTATGGAGTTCTAAGACAGTTGAGTTAATGATGGAAATATTTAACAGACAAATCCTGAACATTGGGCAGTTGGTGCCCTAGTGGTTAAGAAAGCAGACGCTAGGCCCCTGGTTTGCAAGGCCCCTGGTTCGAATCCCCCTACCGCCAAGTTACCACACACTGCTTCCCGAGCGCTGGCTCAGACAGCTGCCCCCTGCTCACTACAAATTTTCTGGATACGATGTTAAAATCTTGCCTGTCCAGGGGGAGTGGTTTCTCAACTTTGTGGGTACGTATCCCATCCAATAGGAAAAGGAGGTAGGGTCTTTATTCACCAAGCACGTCATTGGTCATGTGCATATGGTTACCAATGCGTGGCGCTGTTGTGTACTACGGTCTAGAACGGGCACAGGCAAACTAAGTTCCGGGGGCCAGATGCAGCCCGTTGAGATTTTTAATGCGGTCCCCCAAATCTCGTCTAAATTGAATAATTTATTTGTATGATCATTATACTTCTGCCTCTTCCCTGCAATGCCTGCATTTCCCCAGTAGATGACATCATAAAGGCTTTAAGAAATTAAGCATTTTAGATTTTAAACATGACTTTTACGTGCCAGTTAACTTATACACTTCTGTTCTTGATTTTGCCCCTGTGTCCAATTCTGGGACACATTGTGGCCCCTAAGTCAAAATTGATATGTCCAAACAGGGGCCATAGTCGTTGGAAAACACCGGGGGAAACATCTGGGACTAGGAGAAATGCCCAAAGACCCCTTTGAGGTGTATATATGAAAAGTAAGGTACAGGAAGGGGTCTTCTGGAGAGGGTCTTTGTAGTGTGTGTGTGTGTGTTTTGCCAAATGTGGGGCAACAAATGTGAACTCTACAATCTCAAAAGTGAAAAACCACTGTAATCTAACGTTTTAAACCAAACACAAAAGAACAAACTTAACAGTAGGGGAAGCTGTGAGGCTTCATGATGTGTGAGCAACTCAGTATGAGGAACAGAACTGATCAATGCTGTGTTCAAGTCCTCTGGGTAAACAAAGCTCTCAGCTGTCTTTTAGTTTATTTTTTGCTGTATCTTTGTCTTTTTTGGTTCTAAAATGCCTATTTAATAACTGCAGTGAAGCGTAATGATGAGATATTCCAGTCTGCCATTGACCGCAGTGTAATTCCACACTTATCCACTGTGTGTCACCAGGCTGGCGAGGCGGCCCAGACAGAGACGGTGTCAGATGAGAACAAATCTCTGATCTGGACTCTGCTGAAGCAGGTACGCCCGGGCATGGACCTGTCCAAGGTGGTGCTGCCCACCTTCATCCTGGAGCCCAGGTCCTTCCTGGACAAACTGTCGGATTACTACTTCCACGCAGACTTCCTGTCCGAGTAAGAACCACCTCTGGGGAGGATGTGAAAGATCAATCATATCATGGAGCGACAGACAGGTTGACCGTTCTTCTTCTTCTGTCATCTCCTCAGAGCCGCTGTTGAGGAAAACGCCTACAACCGCATGAAGAAGGTGGTGAAGTGGTACATTTCAGGGTTTTACAAAAAGCCAAAGGTTAGAGTTACAGTAAATGGTGGTTGAGGTTGTTTGCTGTTTCGAGTACGTCTGCTCATCATGTTACTGGATGCTGGTTTACAGGGTTTGAAGAAACCCTACAACCCCATCATTGGAGAGACCTTCCGCTGCATGTGGCTCCACCAGAGGACCAACAGCAAGACCTTCTACATTGCCGAGCAGGTGAGCTGACCAGGCTCGAGGTTCAGACCCGGACGTTTGAGTGGGACAGTGAAGGCAACGTTTAATTTTGAAGGCTGACTTTTATTCATGTCATGTCACAATTTAATTCAGTACTGATTTTTAGGCTTACATACAGGATGCACACATATATTTGTCGATATATACATTAGGGATGTGCAGTATTAACATTTGCCGATATCCGATATTGGCGATATCCGATACAGGTGATTGCCCCTGAATTATTGCGATGCCAGACTAAAGGCATTCTATTAGTGACCAGCTTCTTGAATGGGGGAGATCGACTGGTTCTCCAGGACGATCCACTCCATGATGTTCGTCTGATCTCTTTTGCTCTTGGCTGTATTTTTTATCATGTATAACGTTGACTCTAGGAATTGAACCCAGGACTCTCTCTCTTCTTGTTTCTGAAGGCAGGCGTATGGAGCCAGAATAGTCCAAAAACTACATACTCGTAAGCACGGATCGGTGAACGTATTCTGAGAAGAACACACAAACAACGCTTCACACATCAAACAACGTGTGACGTCACACAGGGACCCTGGTGGGGACACTGCCGTGTGATTGGCTGCAAACGAGTGAGACTTCTGATTGGCTGATGACGGACTGACGCAGCAAAATTACGCGCGCGAATCTGGTCCGTGTAAGAGGAGTCTCAAAAATACAATAGTGTGTGCGCAGTTTCACAAATTAAAAGCACGATTTGCATGTGCGTACAACAATTCAAAAATGTATTTTGACGTGTGAAGTATTGTTTTTGCGTTCTTCTCAGAATACATTTGCGGATCCATTCGTACGAGTGTGTTCTTTTTGAGACTATTCTGGCTCCACACAGGCGGGCTTCAAAAATAAAAATAATAATAAAAAATATTAAAATATTATTAATATTAAAAAATCATATAAAAGAAATATGCATGCAAACACAAAAAAAATTTAAAGAAACGTTGTTTTGTAAACTTAGAGTGAGGAGTATCCACTGACTTTTTCAAAATAAAATACAATCTTTCTCTTCGAGAACTGGCGCTTTCCTTAAGATGCTTCCACATGTTCACCCTGTTCCCAGGTTTCCCATCATCCTCCTGTCTCAGCCTTTTACGTCAGCAACAGGAAGGACGGGTTCTGCCTCAGTGGCAGCATCCTGGCCAAGTCCAAGTTCTACGGTAAGAAGACACCAAAGGCGTCCTAGGGTAATCCAGCAGTAGTTTGGTTTTCCCTGCTGCTCTGATCACATGGTTCCTGTTGCTCACAGGAAACTCCCTGTCAGCCATACTGGACGGAGAGGCTCGGCTCACCTTCCTCAACAGGGGGGAGGACTACGTCATGAACATGCCTTACGCCCACTGTAAAGGTGAGAGGACCTTCCTCTTCCTCTCATGTAACGTGTATATAGAGATATACGTACGTACGACGCAGGCTCTCTGTGCTGATGGGTTGTTTCCTCCATCTTCTCCAGGTATCCTGTATGGAACCATGACCCTGGAGCTGGGGGGTCAGATCACCATCACCTGCGAGAAAACAGGCTACAGCGCTCAGCTGGAGTTCAAACTGAAGGTAGAACCACACCTTCTCCAAGACGCTGTTGTTGTCAGTCTGTCACTAGGAGAAAGTCTGACACTGTATTGACTGTTGTTTGACTTCTTTTTCCTTCCTTCCTTCCTTCTTCTTCCTTATACTTCCTGCTCCTTTCTCCTCTTCTGTTTCTCCTTCCTCCTTTCTTATACTTCCTACTCTTTTCTCCTCTTTTGATTCTCCTTCCCTCTCCCTCCTTCTTCCTTCCACTCACTTCTACTTCCTACCTCTTTCTCCAATTTTTTTCCTCCTTCCTTTTCCTTCCTTATACTTCCTACTCCTTTCTCCTCTTCTGTTTCTCCTTCCTTTTCCTTCCTTCTTCTTTATACTTCCTACTCCTTTCTCCTTCTCTGTTTCTCCTTCCTGCTTCTTCTTTATACTTCCTACTCCTTCCTCCTCTTCTGTTTCTCCTTCCTTTTCCTTCCTTCTTCTTTATACTTTCTACTCCTTTCTCCTTCTCTGTTTCTCCTTCCTGCTTCTTCTTTATACTTCCTACTCCTTCCTCCTCTTCTGTTTCTCCTTCCTTCTTCCTCCTCATACTTCCTACTCCTTTCTCCTCTTCTGTTTGTCCTTCCTTTTCCTTCCTTCTTCTTCCTTCTACTTCCTACTCCTTTCTCCTCTTGTCTTTCTCCTTTCTTTTCCTTCCTTCTACTTTATACTTCCTACTCCTTTCCCCTCTTCTGTTTCTCCTTCCTTCTCCCTCCTTCTTCCTTATACTCCCTTATCCTTCTTTCTACTCCCTTCTACTTCTTACTCCTGTCTCCTCTGTTTTCTCCTTGCTTCTCCTTGCTTCTTCCTTATACTCCTTTATCCTTCCTTCCTTCTGCTCCCCTCTACTTCCTTCTTCTCCCTTCTACTCTTTTTTCTCCTTCCTTCTTCTTCTTTCTACTCCCCTTATCTTTCCTTCCACTCCCTTCTACCTACTGCTTCTTTCACCCATTTTTTTTCTCCTTCCTTCTCCTTCCTTCTATCCCACAGCCGTTCCTTGGCAGCAGTGACAACCTGAATCAAGTCTCTGGGAAAATAAAGTTGGGGAAGGAGGTGTTGGCCACACTGGATGGTCACTGGGTAAATGTTTTTGTTCTTTTTTTTACCGTTTGTCAGCTTCAAATGTATTTTACTCTGATGTTTGACTTTGACACATGACAGTGACACCTGCTGGTCACAATATGACAATACTAAAACTGTATCAGACAACATGGATCAACAACACTGACTTTAGGATTGTGATGCCACCTGCAGGACAGTGAGATCTTCATCAATGACAAGAAGACTGGCACCATGGACACGTTCTGGAACCCGACACCAGAACTGAGGCAGAGTCGACTGACACGTTGCACCGTTCCTCCAGAGGAGCAGGGAGAGTTCGAGTCTGAGAGGTAGCCTACGAGACAGAGATGTTCTGGTTCTGGTCTGTGCTTCTCCTCCTGATGCCATGAATCTTTATGTTGACGCGGAGCTCTACCTTTCGCCACTCCATCAGGCTGTGGCAGCATGTGACCCGAGCCATCAACAACAAGGACCAGACGGAGGCCACCAACGAGAAGTTCATCCTGGAGGAGGCCCAGAGGAAGTCGGCCAGGGAGAGGAAGGCCAAGTGCGAGGAGTGGATCCCGGCCTTGTTTGAGCAGGACCCCGTCACTGGGGAGTGGCACTACAGATATGCCGAGTGAGTGAGGTCGCCTCCTGCTGCGGAGACGAGGAAACCGCTCAGGGACTGACCATATGTGAGACTGAAAAGTGAGTCACCAGGTGACACATAAGTGTTCTCCCCCAGCACCAGGCCCTGGGATCCTCTCAACGACCTGATCCAGTTTGAGAAAGACGGCTGCATCCAGACCAAGGTCCGACACCGCACACCCATGGTACGTTCTGGCAGTCTTATTAGTCTGAGTAACCAGGGCCCGCGGCGGGACAATTGCAAGTGCCAGGTAGGTTGACGGAGATCGTCATTATTTCTGAATGCATCCCATCGCCTCAACCGCCTCTCATGCTGCAGCCACTCCACGGTCACCTGGCCGTGTCATCATGGCCGCGTCGCCGCTGTCACCGCCATCGCCTTCTTGTGCTCCGCCTGTCTCTGTGCACTTCTGTCGCTTTTCTCTCTTGTTTTTCCCTTTGACCTGTGTTTCACAGGGGAAGGTGAATAAAGTTGCTCAGACGTCGCCACCTAGTGGTTCTGTAGTGTAGCGGTTAGCATGCCTGTCCAGGAAGTAGAGCATGTAGAGTCCTGCGTTTGATTCCCAGAGAAACAACAAAAGGTTTGATGATGGCAAAAACCTTAGTAAAAACACCTGGTACCTTAGTTTCTGACAGTCACCTGGTCACCAGTCACCTGGTCAGGTGGCAGGTGAGAAACAGTTGGCCACGGGTGTCCAAACTGTTCCACAAAGGGCCGGTGTGGCTGCTGGTTTTTGTTCCAACCAACCAAGAGAACATAGCTTGACCAATCAGCTGTCTGATGACTGTGATCAGTTGATTAAACCTGTCAACTCAGGTGTGCTGCTGCTTGGTTGGAACAAAAACCTGCAGCCACACCGGCCCTTTGTGGAACAGTTTGGACGTGTCTGCAGTTGGCAGTTGCATTAAAAACCATGACACTACACTCTGCATCACAGTAGGGGGCAGTAGGTCCCAAGCAAATGTTCGTTTATTAACAAATAAAGAAAAGCAACTTCATCATCATCTTCGTCATCATCTTCATTCTCATCTTCATCTTCACTCATCCCCTTGTCTCTGTCTCTCATCAGCTGGGCTGAAGTATGTGGTTGTCGTTTGTTCTTCTGTTCCGTTTGTTACAGTATTTTATTAGTGTACTGCTGAAGTATGTGGTCTCCTCACTGAACAACAACAACAACCTACTCTTTGTAGGTCACGGTACCAAAGAGGAAACATAAGAGTGACACTGCCAAAAGTCCAGAGAGCGGCTGTTCGTCGCCTGAACCCGATCGTCACGACTCGTCTGGAAGTGAACGTGAGTCGTTAAAACTCCTACCACTCCTTCAGTACTTCTGGGATCCAAATATGCTAGTAATACTAGATTGTATAAGAAGTATGAATGTGAAAGGGTGAGAAAACCACTGAGGAAAAGATTGATAGATAATTCCAGCGTCCTCTGATCTCTCTGCTCTGATTTCTGACCTCTGATCTTTGTTGTCTCTCCTATGATCACCATCCTCCGTCCTCTGATCTCCATCTTCTCCATCTTCGTCTTCTGATTTCTGTCTCCTGGTCTCCCTCTGTCCTCCGATTTCCACCCTCTGGCCTATGATCTCCATCCCTCCTCTGTCCTTTAATCTCTGTCCTCTGATCTCCCCACCCTCTAATATCACTCCTCTGATCTTCACTTTGTGTCCTCTACCTCCATCCCTCCTCTGTTTTATGATCTCTGTTGTTTGATCTTCCTCTGTCTTTTGATCCTTGTCCTCCGCCCTCAATCTCAATCTGTCCTGTGTCCTCATCCTTCCTCTGTCCTCTGATCTACCTCCTATGATCTACCTCATCTGATCCCCCTCCCCTGTCGTTTGTCCATCCTCTGTCCTCTGATCTGCATCTGTCTTCTAATCTCTGTCCTCTGATCTCCACCCTGTCCTCTGATCTCTGTCTTGTTATTTACCTCTTCCGTCCTCTGATCTCCCTCTGCCCTCTGATCTCCAGCCCCCCTGTGTTCTCTGATCTCCGTCCTCTGATCTGTTTCTTTCCCTCCTTTGACTGGATATCTCTTGTCTCTGCTGCAGGACACAAATCCAAAGTGAGCAGCCGTCTGAGGAAGAAGGTCCTTGACCTCAGTGAACTTCAAAGTGCCATCGACTCCATCAGGAAGACACAGGAAGACATCAACAGGTGAGACAGAGACCAGGACTGGTCCTCCACTCATGCTCTTCTGAGCCATCTAGTGGAGAGAGAGATAAAAATAAACCAGTGCTGCTACAGGGATCTTAAAGCAAGGGTGATAATGTGATGCGGTCATGTGACGTCCATGTCATCACAATAACCTGTTCATAAACAGTACCAGTCCCTTCTCACTTTTTTGTGGTTCTGCTGCCACCTAGTGGACTGACAGTTTCAGTTGCATAGTCTTCTGTGTCTGTGTATCTGTGTGCAGGAGCGTCAGTGTTCTGCGGAGCCGCACAGCCAGCCGGGCGGAGAGCGCCTCCTTCCTCCAGCAGCGGGACTACGTGGTCATCTTTCTCCTCATTCTCCTTCAGGTCGTGATTAACTACGTTTTTAAGTAGCAGCCATATCGAGCCAAGGACAGAGCGGCGTCCAACTGAGGCTCAGCCTGAGGGGCGGTGGCCGTGTAGAGGTACAGAGACATGTACATAAGAACACGCCTCAGACAGTTTACGCACTCCGACCGTGTCTCCTGTCTTCTCACTCCACGAGCCGACTTCAAGAGACGTTAAAAAAAAAGGAATAATTCCTATTTATTCTCCAGCGAACATTCCAAAACTGTTGAACATTCTGTGGATTCCAAAGTGGAGTCAGGTGGCGTGTTTTTTTTTTGTTTTTTTTTTCACAATGAAGAAAATTAACATTTCACTTCTTAAAGACGGGCCCAGTTCTCTGACACAGAACCATTTCACAGAAGCTGACTGACGTCCGTACAGAGGAGGACACGTTTTAAAATCTCTATTTTTTAACCTTGTTGTTGTCGTCGTTGGGTTTATTTTTTGTTTTTATTTTTTGTACAGTTGGAAATGATGGATGGTCCAAAGTCATATGTCTTTTATTTTTTACTCTTACAAAAAAATGAAGAGGAAGATGAAAAATCATCTGCTCTTCCTGTAAAATAAAATAACGTTAACAGAGATGTTTGACACATCGCTGACCTCTGCAGGCAGGATATAGGACCTACAGCGCGCTTTAGCCTTTAGTCTTTTATGTACAGTTGTTTACGTTGATGCACAGCGACGCTGAAGTGATTGTACTGTTAACACACTGTCCTCTCTCCTTTGTCCCTTTGCTGAAATACTTCCCTTTTCCACAGGAGGGCAGTATAACATTATAGGTATTTGTGCTACAAAAGTCGACCAAACAAAAAACAGACCCAGTTCTTTCCAGTACTGTTGTTACCCGTCAGAGCAGGACAACGCCTGGAGGAGGTTGGAGGTTTACACTCACACACCACTTCACGTAGCACCACCTTCAGGCCGGGGAAGGGAATCTAGATGCCTACTGCTGGTCAACTCAGAAATCCAGATCTTTCCATCAAATTCTCTCCTTTAGCTTCAGACAAAAATAAAAAATGGTGGTGGTCTCTACGAGGGGCTCGTGGGCCCCCCTCTAGCCCAGGCAGCAGGGTTGAGTGGTCCACAGGTGTAACTGGAAGGAAAGATGATTGATACGAAATCAGAAGTCGAAGAAACCAAGTGAACAGATTTGACGGAGATGTAAAGACCCGATTACCCATCAGCCCCGGAACATACTCACATATAAACACCAGTTTTTCACATTGTTGGAAATGTTCTATGTTTTGGTCCAAATTTATATGAATCACATTTCAATGATTACAGTTATACTGTTAAATATGATATATTAAAGATATTTATTCTATCTGTGACGATATAATCTAACAGTTATGTTGACGTCTGTCCACCAGTGTCCCAACAGACACTCGTGAACGTTTTTTCGCCTGTTCTCCTCAAAGGTCTCTGCCCCCTGTTTCTTCCTTTCCGTGGACTCTTCAGGTCCCTGTGCCTCATGTTGATCCGGAGACTTAGACCTAGAAATAGCCTTAAGCCACACTGACCAATTAGAACACACCATCCAATCACATGACCCCAGCACTGTGTGTGTTGAGGCAGATCCCTGTTCCCTGAAAGTATCGGGGGGTTGACGTTAAACACAAACGCAGAGCATGTTGTCCGGAATACTGCCACCTGCTGTTGGAGCAGACCACTGGAGAACTTTAAGGTACTTTGGTTTTATTCATTTTTTCTTCTACTGCCAAGTCCAGAGCCAATCCTAGCGGTTATAGGTTCACACCTATTCTATTCGGTGAACCTCGTCTTCTGGTGTAAATGTGAGGTTCTTCTTGTTGGACCAATGCCGGGCCGGTCTGACACCTCTGTGTTGGACCGGCTGGTCCCCCCTCCACACTAGAACATGTCCACGTTATTTGGTGTGTACTGCACCGTGCAAAACACTTAGGCAGGTCTGGTTCTTCAGGATACCAGTTCAATCCCTTCCACACCAGCTCTCCTTAGTCCATCTGCTTGTATCTCCATTTCTGAGATTCAGACGTCTCCTCCTCTGAAAGCGCTTTGTCACATCCATCAGAGATCAGGTCCTGACAGAGCTCCAAGTCTTGGACAGACGTCAAATTTCTCCCCAGCAGTGACATCAGATCAAGGAGATAGAAGAAGATAGATGTCGCTATCCGCTGCACGTAGTCCACAGCGTAGTCCACACAGTGACCTCTGTTGATTAGATGTTGGAGTTTGAGGAGGTGTTGCTGATGTTGGTCAGCACTGATCCTCTCTCTCCCCCTCCCCACATCTTCTTCTCTACACTGTGTCCCAAATTATTATGCAAAAATTAAAGGGGGACACAACTAAAGAAGGTTGTTCCGCATTATTAAATAGGCAAGCATTTTCTAACAAGATGGGCAAGAAGAAGGACCTTTCAGCTGCTGAAAAGCAAGTCCTAGTTGAATGTTTGGGTCAAGGAATGACGACAATCAAAATTGCCGAGAAACTTCATTGCAATCATCGCACTATCCAGAAGTATGTAGGTCAGGGGTGCTCACACTTCTTCAGCATGGGAGCTACTTTTGAAATGACCAAGTCAAAATGATCTACCCATTATATTTATTGAGAAATATATTGAGGATTCTTGCAACTTATGTTGATGTATAACCGCATATGTTGCACAACACAACATAATTATGTACATTTGTTTGCCATTACCTGAGTTCATTCCGTATGAAAGTGATACATTTTTTTTCTTCTTACTTCATATTTATACCCTATCTTACGTTTAAGTGGAAAAAAACGAGCGAAAAATTAGGATGTAACTAATGACTAGCTTGTTAGCTTTGCAACGCTCAGGGGCGTTGTTTGAGCATGCACGGTGTACCTAATAATTAGATGACGTCTGATTGGTTGTCCTGTGCATCAATCAAGTGACGGGATGGCCGATAGGCTGACGTCTAGTTTTTATTTAAAACAACTCAACTTTATTTGTATAGCGTCGGTTCATGACAATGTCACATCACCTTGTGATGCGATCTACCAATAGTACCTTGGAGATCGACGTATTGAGCGCCCCTGATGTAGGTGATTCAGAGCACTCACGTGTGCGTGCTGATAAAGGAAAATCCAGAACTCTTTTTAACAGGCAAATACGTCTGATCAAAAGAGCAGCTGTGAAAATGCCCCATCACAGCAGCAGACAAGTTTTCGAAGCTGCTGGTGCCTCCAACGTGTCCCAGGACAAGATGCAGGGTCCTCCAGGGGTTTGCAGTGGTGCGTAAGCCATCGTTTCGACCTCCACTATCCACTGCACACAAGCAGAAAAGGCTCCAGTGGGCCAGGCAATACCTGAAGACTGACTTCAAAACTGTTCTGTTCACCGATGAATGTCGTGCAACCCTCGATGGTCCAGATGGATGGAGTAGTGGATGGTTGGTCGACGGCCACCCCATGCAAACGAGGCAACGGCGCCAACAAGGAGGTGGTGGAGTGATGTTTTGGGCTGGTATCATTAATAATCATCAATAAAATGTGTGGAAAATCTGAGAAAATATGATTTGCATAATACTGTAATTTTTAAACACAGTGTATCTAAGGACCAGAAGGCCTGGATCTCAGTCTTCATCCCAAAGGTATTCTATCGGCTTCTGGTCAGGACTCTGTGCAGGACGGTCAAGTTCATCCACCCCAGACTCTGTCTTTATGGACCTTGCTTTGTGAACTGGTGCACAGTCATGTTGGAAGAGGAAGGGGCCGGTTCCAGACTGTTCCAACAAGGTTGGGAGCATGGAATTGTCCAAAATGTTTTGGTGTCCTGAGGCATTCAAAGTCCCCTTCACTGGAACTTAGGGGCCAAGTCCCAAAAACAACCCCACACCATAATTCCTGCTCCACCAAATTCCACACTCGGCACAATGCAGTGGGAAAGTTAGCGTTCTCATAGCAACCTCCAAATCCAGTCTCCTCCATCAGATTGCCACATGGAAACGAGTGATTCATCACTCCAGAGAACGTGTCTCCATTGTAGAGGACAGTGAGGACATGCTCTAGACCAGTGGTTCTCAACTGGTCTCACTCTGGGACCCACATTTACCCACTCTCATAGAATTTAAACTAATTTATTGAAAAGAAAAAGCCTCTGAAAAATCACTTTTTTTTGACAACTCATTTTATTCAGCAGAGTGTGCCTTTCAAAATAAGAGATTTTCTAAAATAAAACACATGCTCAACAGCAGATTCACATTAGTTTGCTGATTTTTGATCAGCTGTTTGTGACTCATCCAGAACTTTTGGGTCGGGACCCACCAGTTGAGAAACTGCTTTAGAACCAGTGCTCTGTCTCCGTCAGTTTACGTGGTCGACCACTTGGTGGCTGAGTTGCTGTTGTTGTTGTATTTAGGAGGGAGGAAATTTCACGACGGGATTTGTTGCACAGGTGGCATCCTGTGACAGTGTCACACTGGAATTCACTGAGATCTAAACCATTCTTTCACAAATGTCATGTAAAAACAGCCTGAGTGCTTGTTTTTAGACACCAGTCCAGGCCAAGTGATTAGGACACCTGGTTCTGATCATTGAAATGTTTGAGCCAATCATTGTGGTCAAATAGTGTAAGATGTTAAAACATAAGAAAGAAAGAATTCTGCTGTCATTCAAGTCAAACTTTCTTTCTTTAAACACCTGTGCACTCTCTTTACCTTCTGTGAATTACAACTGTGGTCAAATCATCATCTTGGTTTTTCATCTTTTATTTCAGACCAAAAAAAAAAGAATGTGCACCTACCATAGGAAGACAGCAGAGGGCGACTGCTGCCCCTCTGGGTGGATAGCCTGAATCAGCAGGAGTGTTGTATTTAATGACAGTAGGATTTTTCTCATCTGGTGTGTGTAGTAAACAGTTTTGTCCAGCAGGTGGTGGCATATTTTTCTAACTCCGTTACTCTTTTAATCCCTCCATTATAAACCGTTCAGCAGCAGAAGTCGAGTATTTGATGAACTGGAGAGCTTCACTGTAACAACTTTAATCACTGTTTTCATCTCTTATCCGTTCTCTTTTAGTTCAATATAATCCTTTTTATTCCATTTTTTTTCAACACAAAATTATAATGTTGTACCGTTAATATTTATTTAATTTGAAACTTATTTTTCCGTTTTGTCATTTCATTATGAATAATTTGAATTGTTGGAATCTTAGATTTGACTCAGCTCCAGTTGGACCTCCTTCTTCCTGGTCTTAGCTCTGGTCTTCGCTCTCACTGAACTCACTCTGGTTGTTGACGAGGAAGTGAAACTCAGACAGTAGTTGTTACTGAGAGCTGAAA
>JAFBJS010058422.1:0-15934 GCA_016785265.1 Paraplagusia blochii
AGTCATTGATACAAGATTCTAACTTTTTATACTGGTCTGGTAGCAGAAAGTTATAGTCTGTGTGCACTTGGTAAATCCTTGTTGTGCTGATACACAGTTAATTCAGGTAGGAAGATTTTATAGGTAGAAAAATATTTCAGAAGACAGGGAATTTCATTTTATTAAGGGGTATTTATCTGCCACAACTTAACGACCGTCCGTGAAAAAAAATACCAGATATTTAACCGGTCCGTGGCACAAAAAATGTTGGGGACACTGCTCTAAGTGAAGCCAAAGTCACGTATTCACTGATTCTGTATCCACCTACTGGACTCTGTCCCTAAGCAGCTGATTCAGAAGTCACACACAGCAGAGTGTGCGGCCGCCCTGGCCAACTGTTGATGTCTGGCTGTGCCTGCGACCGCTCATGCTCTGGTAATTCTGCTTTCTGTTTCTTGGCCGGACTCCCTTCAGCCTCCTTCCCCCGACTGCTTGGCTTGCTCAGCTCTAAGACTAGCAGTGAACCATTTTCATAAATCATGTCATTAAGATAATGTCAGGAGCACCGGCGCAGCTCGTACATCACCCGACCTCATGGCCCACCAGGCTGGTTCTGGAATCTGTTTTCAGCTCCTAAATTTGGATTTTACTTATTTGCTCAAGTCCTGATTACATCAACAGTAAATCAGATATAGAGCAAAAACACAAAAGAGAAACCTACACTATTGCTTTTCTTCTTACACAGTGTAAATCTGAGTGTTTTCCGTGCAGCCTTTTACTGACTGGTTAAACAGGGGATCATCAGGAACTTCCTCTGTGACTTTCTAGTAAAAGCAGCTTCCAAAGTCTTCACAGAACGTAAATCATAGGTACTGATACAATACACACCAGTGCACACAACACACACATCATCTTAATGAGCAACCAGGAAACAATACATATGGGACAGTGTCCTCATCCGTGACTTCCCAGGGATTGGCTTGTAATCCTCAGGTAGGATGAAAGAGACTTTTTGGGGTTGTTTGCATCATGTTTCCTGTGATATCACAGCTATAATTGCTGTTTCTTTGTAGTTTAAAATGTTTTAGCAATATTAGTTTAGAAAACACTGCCACTATTAATATAATAAATCTGTGGTAAACCCTGAAAGTAACTTCATTGCATTATTCTGTATCATTATGAACATGATTAAATTCTCAAAGTAATGTGCTTAACCCATACCTATTTTGACAAACACAATATACTACATATTCCCATTTGCATATTGCATATTTCTCTCAATTTATAAGTCCTGTTTAGTGTCTTATCTTATTTCTTATAAGTAGTATTTTTCCAGAAAATTGTGACTCAATTGTTTGTTACCAGCAATTGTTGGTTTGTTGTAATTTTCTACATGTACATCAGCGTCAGCTTTCACTGTAAATGCAATAAAATCAAAATTCCCATAGATTCAGTATAATACAACATGTGGAGAATAAATCTATAAAATATTATTATATATTCAACTTTCACATCAAGGTGGGACCGTGAAATATTGTTCCACGAGCTGCAAATGGCCACCAGCCGCAGGTTTGAGACCCCTGCATTAGGTGGTCAAGACTTATCCAAACATCAATACAAGTTGGTTAAGTTTACACTATACATACATAAATACCTAATGCAGGGGTCTCAAACCCGTGGCCCGTGGGCTATTTGTGGCCCATGGAATGATATTTTGCGGCCCCAACCTTAATGTAAAAGTTGAATTTGTATCATATTTTATAGATTTGTTGATTGTATATATACACATATATAGAAATATACAATTGTATAAGTGTCTTAATTCTCATAAAACAAAAGTATAAGTTCTATTGTTGACAAGCCCTCATCTCTAAGTCCTGGTTGAAGCTGAGCTCTGAGGAGTAAAGACAGATGTGTCCTGTTGAGTATTTATCCGTCAGCACCATCATGGCTCATTTTAACCAAGCCAGCCACGACCCCTGTACTCTCGGACGTGTGTCTGTCAATGATGGAACAGAAGATGTAAATGGCTACTATTTACTCTGAGCCAAAGAACGTAAAAAAAAAAAAAAAAAAGCGAGAGACGTGAGCCTCTGAACGCCCTCCTACACCAAGACCAAATTTGAAAAAACAAACAAAAAAAAGAAACAAGCTGTGGGGCTGATTTAGAGGAACAGGCCAACCCATCCAGAATCAACATTACTTCAAACATGAGGTCATCTAAACATCTGTCTACAACATGTCCGCCGGGAGTTCAATCAAAGCCCTGCTCCAACATGTACAATTGTTTCTGGAAATAAATATTAGGCCTAATTCGGCAGTGATTGGTACAGCCACTCGGGGAAATTGTAAGAGGTAAAACTAAACTAAAATACAGCCTTTGTCACTGGATAACCTGCCCTGCCTAAACATGCTACCACACACAGTATTTATTTAATTTCCCCTGCCCCCCCTTTCTTCCTCCCCTTCATTTAGACTAAGTGGCTTTATTTGTTCTTTCTCCGCTGATTTCAGCCTCTCTGTTTAAAACCAATTAGATGTGAGTGAGGCTATGACAGTCTGGAGGGAGAGCCGTGGTAATCACACGGAGGGCGTCTGTCTCATGTCGTTACAGTCCATTTGCTGGAGACGGATCGATTTACTCCTGGACTTTTTTAGAACAAAAATACATCTACCAAGAAGCAGAAGGGAAGTATGAGAAAACATTGCAAGATACCAAGACTTGTTTTATTTAATCGAATGCACTCAATCAAAATGACATTTTAAATAAGAAGAAGTTTCTATAGTCTCCATTATTTTGTTAGCTTCTCATCTGTACTTATTCAGGGTATCTACAGGTTTGACCAAGGTAAATTGAAGACTTTTTCAGTACCAAGTAGCAAGAACAATTTTTAATTATACTTCAGCTGTAAAATGTGTAAAATGTGCAAGTAAAACAAACAAATCATAAAGTTCTTCTTCTTTTCCTTTTGGCTTGTCCCTTTTTCAGGGGTTGCAACAGCAAGTCAAAAATGTCCATCTCACCCTGTCCTCTGCATCCTTAACTCCAACTACCTCCATGTCCTCCCTGACGGCATCCACCCGTCTCCTACTTGGCAGCTCCATCTCTAGGATCATTCTTCTACCAATGTATCCACTGTCCCTCCTCTGAACATGTCCAAACCATCTCAATCTGTCTTCTCTAGGTTTTTCTCCAAACCTTCCTGTCTGCGTTGTCCCCCTAATCACCTCATTTCTGATCCTGTCCATCCTTGTCTCTCCTAAAGAATCTGATCATCTTAAAATCCTCCACCTCCAGCTCAGTCTCTTGTTTTAGTTTTATTTAGATTAAATTTATGACACAACGAAAATGAGTATGCAGTCTCACCCTTTGACTAAAAGTTGTGAATAACTGTGAGGATGTGAACAGAGTCACAACCTCTGTTTCAAATGTAACAACTGTAAAATACACAACTGAGAAAACCAGCAACGTCCCTTTACCATAGAAGCAACGCAATACAACAGGATAATACCGCCATCTTGTGGACAAAACAGGAATAACAGCTGAGCTGAACCTTTTAAATCCAATCCTTTCCAAATGCACCGCAGAACACTTCCATAAAATGTTCCGATTCGTCAAATGGCTTATTTATTACATATGTGGCAGTGATTTCCATGTGGCCCAAATTAGACTTGAAGATTCAGCCAAGCCTGTTCACTATTAAAAAGAAAATAAAGCAGAGACAATAAACGGTCATTTATTTTTATAACTACGTCTCAGACGATCTGTGCGACCTTAAATAATCCACTCAAGAGACGTCCCGCAGGCTGCAGAAAACATCAAAGATGAACATCCACTATATCGACAATAAGAGGATGTTGTTTCGTTCAAGGTTAACCCTCTCAAAATTTATACTGTAGTCGATGCAGGATTTTATATACAGCAAGAATTACCTTCTGTTAATTCTGCAGAATTAAACCTTAAATTATAACATCCGATTCACCCACAATCATTTCCTAATTATATGTTTGGCTGTAGCACAATAAGACTTTGACTCAAATGCAAGTTTATTGCCCAAAATATGACCCCAACTGAATAATTAGTGATTAAACCTCCAGCAAACCCAAGTTCGGAACATGTCAAAATCTCACCAAATACTTACAATTGTGACAAAAAAAAGACCCCAAAATGCTCAAAATGTAGGTTTATGATCCAAGACTACTCCTAAGTGTATAGTTTGTGATAAAAATTCCAAAAACATAGTTTCTGATCAACTCAGAAAAATACACATGGGGGAACCCTCACAATCGCAAAAAAATATGTGCCACAAAGAAAATATGATTTTTAGTATATTTTTGCATTTATAAGTCACCTTATCCCTTATAAAATCCTCCTCCACCAAGTGTGTGTGGCTTCTGTTTATATTGTTAATCACATTAATAATTCAACGCAAAATGGAAAGTAAAGATGAAGGTAAATTCAACAAAGGTTTTTTCCAGCATTATCTTTTTGCATGTACACTTGTTTGGATAGGAGCAAATGTGAGTTGGTAAAATACACAAGAAAATTGAGCAAACCGTCCAGAAATGGAGGTAAATATTGGACTTTGGGGAGTTAAGGGGGAAAAATACCCGTAACACACTGTCCACGCTGTCCAGAGAAAACATTTGACTTTGAACAACGTTTTTAGGCTGTCAAATCCATTAACATTGATGGGATGAGACAGCACAGAGAAGCCATTGAGTACTGAGCGTATTTCTACTACAGCTGTAACGTGTGCTCTAGAATGACTGCTACAGACCAGGGACATTCACTGAAAAGATTTGAGTCTTCTGCTAATTTTGACGTGAGGAATAACAGACTGTTGAAGTGACATAAAGCACCTCTTCATCATGTATGTATACAAACATCATGTCAAATTAATCAACCAGAAACATGACAGTTTAGTAAAATACACCAGCAGTTGGAAATCAAACCATGATGTATGGGTTAGAGACACTAGGAATAGGCAGAGGACAGGAGACACAGTTAAAAACAGGACGGTTTGGAGAAAAAGCTAGAGAAGCCAGATTGAGATGGTTTGGACATGTTCAGAGCACAGTGAATACATTGGCAGAAGAATGATCCTACAGATGGAGCTACCAGGGTTGATGGATGCAGTGAGGGGGGAAATGGAGATGGTTGGAGTTCAGACTTGAGGA
The DNA here is from genome assembly GCA_016785265.1 of Paraplagusia blochii. Lineage (NCBI taxonomy): Eukaryota > Metazoa > Chordata > Actinopteri > Pleuronectiformes > Cynoglossidae > Paraplagusia > Paraplagusia blochii. The sequence goes on from JAFBJS010058422.1 coordinate 5,161, forward strand.
TACACAGGATGAGGGGATGGAAATAGTTGTCTTGCAACCTCTGAATAAAAAGGGACAAGCCGAAAGAAGAAGAGGGACAACACAGACAGGAAGGTTTGGAGGACAGGCTAGAGAAGAGATCATTTAGAGAGAAAATGGATATTACACACTCAGTCGACACCAGCGTGCAGCAAAACTCAGCAGAGTCAATGGCAAAATTAATTAAAGAAGAGTAAAGCTATTATTTCATGTTTAGAAAGTTCCAGAAAATGTCCGAGAAGGCAGGGCAACAGTTCCTATCCAGCTTAGAGTGAACAGGTTATTTCCTCAGTTATAAGAAAAAAATAAATATTCAAACAGATACCTAAAGTGATTAAAATGAGTTACGTCCCTGGTTAAATATCAAGCAACAAAAGAATAACCGTTAGTCTTGTGGTTTTTAAATACAGCTCATTGGCAACTAACAACAAGTTTTTGGGGGTTGAAAAATGTAACTGTACAGTGCAACTCTAAATGTTTAAAATAACTCAATAGCAAACTAAACACTTGTTGTTTTTTGTGCGTAAACTAGTCCTAAGGGAAAAACAAACTGGTGCGACCTGTTAGCCTAGTATGCTAACGAGAATACAGCAATTCTTAAATCTCATTAACGTTTCAACTGTCAACAAATTCCTATGGAAAACGAAAATATAAATGACAAACTCACCAATTAGGAGAGGACATTAAAACGTCATGTGTGCTCGGCGAAATGTTCAATAACCACCGGAAAGTATCCACCAAATCCTGGTAATGAGTCAGTACACAACCAACTCCAAACTCCCGCCATTTGTAATTTACCATATTGCGGTATGATGCCCCTAGCGACTGAGTGTTGTATGACATCAATTTACTGACAACGCATTCGTTTTCAAAACTTCTATTTTTTTATTATTATTATCATTATTATTATTATTATTAGTATTGCTTATTGGTCCTGAGACATCTGGTTATTTTGCTTGTCGGTAGACAATAAATTATATTTTTTAGCAATTATGTAAAATTGAAATAAATTGCTCAGGCATACCCTAAGGAACATATCAACTGTTGAATAGAGAGGAGAAGAATAGAGTGGAGTCAGGATGGAACAGCAGGAGAAGGGAAAGGTTTACAGGACAGTGGAGAGACCAGCCATGATAGATGGACTAGAGACACTAGGAATAGGTAGAAGACAGGAGACAGAGCTGGAGGTGGAGGAGTTAAAGATGCTGTTTAGGAGAGATAGGATGGACAGGATCAGGAATGAGGTGATTAGAGGGACAACGCGGCACAGAAGAGGTTGGATATGTTTAGAGGAGGAGGTAGTTGGAGTAGAAGATACAGAGGACAGGGGGAGATGGAAATTGTTGACTCGCTGTGGCAACCCAACAATTTCCCATGTGGATCAATAAAGTATAAAGTATGTCTAAGACAAGAAGACCTTAAGAAACATATCAGCTGCAGAGCTCTTCTGTTACTTTAAATTAGTTGATAGTCAAATTACTATACAAATAATGTGTTATCCCTGATGTAGATACTTCTGCTGAGTTGTTTCTCAACATGATCGTATGCAAATGGTCGTCATGTATGCAGACATGGACAACAATGCTATTGTTAGCTTACAGATATCTGGTTCACCCAGTTTACCATAGACCACATGATTTGAAAAGAACCTAAAAAAGTCTTCCAAGTTTAACAGACACTGGACTGGGAGTTTGTATCTTTCAAAAGTCATGAGAAATGTTAACATTTTATTTGTTTTTAAAAGGTCATTAATTTAGAATTAAAACACGTATTATACCAAAGTCCTGTTGGACTCTGATGACACAAGCATTGGCTGAAATTATTGTCAACCGTGTAAAGTTTAAACCTTGTATTGCTTCTTACCATAAACATCTGAGGAATGTCTAAGTGCCTTCATGGCCAAACATCTGAAAACCATTACTGACTTACGTAATATTTTACGTAATGTATGTTGAACGAAAAAGAAACTTAAAAAATGTTTGCGCGTGCGCTAACCTCATGTGAAACACAGGGAGCGAACTATCTTGTTTCAAGTTCATAACCTTTGCTGTTGTTGCGCATGCGCATACGCATACACGAACAGAGTCATAACTTTCTCTTCAGGGAGTGTGCGAGGAGGCGGAGGACGTCGCTGTTTCCACACTCTGATAAACGTGTATGCGCGCTTAAAAACTTGCGTAATCACAGTTTATCATTTTTTGTCACGCGTGGCTAACTTCTCTATCAGCTGAACTTACCAGCAGATCCACCGGCGATGATCTGGTGAGACGCTTCCCTCAGGAGGCTCTTTGGTTTCGGAGAAGACATTTTAAGGTGGTTTGCGTTTCCTGACAGAGCGGAGAAATACAGTCTCCGTTACTCCTTATCAGTGATCAGTTTCTAAAGTGCAAAACCACAGTCGATAAGACGGCAGAGGAGACACCTCCTGTGCCGGATGACACACACACACTTACCCTGGTTGCGGCCCTGGCTGATTGTTTCCCCGGTGACTGGAGTCTAGTTGCTGCTGCAGAAGCTGGAGAGTCCACGCTGAAGTCAAGCGTCAGAGCTAGGCTAGGCTAGGCTAAGCTAAATCTGGAGACAATTAGTTGCAGTGAGAGCAGAGAGACATCCGCCTCCTGCGCCTGGGCTCCTGCCCCTCCTCTCAGGCTTTCTATTACACACAGAGAGGACATAGACACAGACAGAGAGCTGCGACAGGACTTATTATAAAACCCAGTAGTAGAGTCATAGGTTGTCTTTATTTTCATCAAGGATAATTTGTTTAATATTCAAGACATAAACACTGGTTTATTCTGTACCCACGTCATCCATGGGTTCAGGTGTATAATTGACAAATTCAATATAAAGCATTTTAAATATAAAAGAAAATAATCCTTTATTGAAAACAATTTGAGAAATGATCGTGTTAACAACAGCATTTGTTCTCTACCCCTGTTGGTTGCCCCAGACAAGCGTCAATCTTCTGGGAATTGATCCCAAGACTCGTTGCTCTCTGTTTTGGAGGCAGGCAGGTAACCACTACACTATGGAACGTGTCCCCTTATCAGGGGGTTTCACAGGGAACCAAAGTTTTCATCTCACCCTGTCCTCTGTATCTTCTACTCTGACTCCAACTACCTCCATGTCCTCCCTCACTGCATCCATCAATCTCATCTTTGTCTCCGACCTGGTAGCTCCATCTCTTTCCATCTCCATCCTTGTAGAACTTCATAAATACCTCTAGAAATGATAGAAAAATTGCTCTAGGTGAGGCTCGAACTCACAACCTCGGCATCACTCTGCAGGTTACTGTCTTATAAGTACCGCGCGCTGACCGATTGCGCCACTAGAGCTTGTCCTGAAGCTCCTGAAAAATATATTATATTTACATATTCTTCTTTAGGCTTGTTCTTTTCTCAGGGGTTTCCACAGCGAGTCAACAATTTCCATCTCCCCATGTTCTCCTTCTGTATCTTCTACTCTGACTCCAATTACCTCCATGTCCTCCCTCACTGCATCCACCAATCTCCTCTTTGTCTCCTACCTGGTAGCTCCATCTCTAGGATCATTCTTCTACCAATGTATCCACTGTCCCTCCTCTGAACATGTCCAAACCATCTCAATCTGTCTTTTCTATGTTTTTTCTCCAAACCTTCCTGTCTGTGTTGTCCCTCTAATCCTGTCAGTCCTGATCCTGTCCATCCTTCTCTTTCCTGAAGAGAACCTCAGCATCTTTAACTCCTCCACCTCCAGCTCTGTCTCCCGTCTTCCGTCCATTCCTAGTGTCTCTAATCCATCCATCATGGCTGCCCTCACCACTGTCCTGTAAACCTTACCCTCCACCTTAGCTGACTCTCTTCTATCTCAGATCACTCCTGACTCTTTTCTCCAGTTGTTCCATCCTGACTCCACTCTATTCTTCTCCTCTCTTCCACAGTCTCCACTGCCCTGAGTGAAACAATGGCTACTCTCTTAATTTTATTTCCCTTAATTTCTGTAACAGTTAAAGTTAAAGAGAGTTACACTCTTGTCTGGATTTGATGATCTTCTTCACACAAAAATTAAATAGTGCCTCAATAAGAGCCTTTTTTTTAAACTTAAGAAAATAATGACTCCTCTCCATAGTTGTCATAGCTGTGGTGAGACCCTGTTGGATTTCCTCTAAGAGAACAGAGCTGTAATCTAAATCAGGAAACACCAGTTTTATGGCCACGTTAAGCAATTAATAATTCAGTCAAAACAACTCTGTAAGAGGCAATAGTCTGTGTCTGTAAGGTGTACAGCTCTATGCTGATCGCTCACAGCTTATCTACAGTGACCTGTCTGCATTTTACTGGAGCGGAGCAGCAGCAGAGGTGGAGGCCACTCCGTCTCCTCTTATGTAAGCAGGCTTCCGCCTCTTTCTGCCACATTCATGCAGTAAATCCGAGTTTTATGGTTGGTCTGAAGTTCTAGTTGTTCTTCAGCAGATCCTCATACAGTGTGAACCTCTGCTACAGGACAAAGGACATACTGTACGTTGTTTACATACAATGAGAACTGTTTGTCTCTTAATGATATCACACCAAGCTCTAGTCAGACTCTCTGTGCTCCGTCTCTCTGAGTACAAGCTCCAGCGATTCAGTAGATCAAGGTTGCGTGAAGACAACACTGTCCAACTCAAGGTCTCAACAGCCCTGATATGAAACAGGTCTGGTCAGAGTTGGACATTTTGACAATGCAACCACTTGTAAATCTTTTATGAAACCAGATCTTTTTGGTCTTTGATGGGGACGTAACGTGACTCCATCAGGGTTTCTGTACTCTGTACCGTTGCGAACCAAAAGCATGTGTGCGATGTTATGTAAACACGTGAGGTGCTGGGAGTAGGTTGTTGTCTGTAACAACATGGAGGAGGCAGACTGTGAAACTGTTCTTAGTCCAAATATTAACAACACAATAATGTTGAAGTAACACATGTAACTGATAATCACTGACAAAGATCCGGTTGCAGAAGAGTGCAATCCACACAGGCTGCCACAGAGGGCACTGTTCAGTATGTGTTTCACCTGGTGCTTGAACCCAGGACTTTATGCATGTAAAGCAAATGTAAAAACCACTACACTAAAGAACCAAACTGGTAAATCATCCAAATATGCTGCAGACTTCATTTATCTTTTACAACAGAATGATTGTTGTTTTAATAAATGTAGCATTATGTCCACTTTAACAGTTAGAAGATGATTTTTTCTTCCTTTGACACAGACTTGGGTTTCTCACAATTGTAAATCTTGGTATTTCCTGTTTTTCTTTTCCTGGTATCATCCCAAATCCGGAGAATTCAGATGAGTTCCCAATGAATAACATTGAAGTCCCTATTAAGGTTTATCATTTTTAGAAAATAATTCTTTACCTAAAGACATTTGACTATATTTCCAAACTGCGTCACAGAGACAGAGTGACTACTGACATATATAGCCACGGGCTGTTGACACATTTACATTTTATGTATTAAGCCGACGTTTTTACAACTGTTCCGTTGAATTCTAAAGATTAGTGTCGTATTATATTCATCGCCAAAAGATGACACTTATCCTTGTCTCTCATACAGGGACACAGGACACATTAGGATGACGGAGCAGGAGAAGTAATCCTTCAATAAATACACAGCAGAAAGTTTAAATGCAAAGGTTACGGTGAAAGATGTGGAATTTAACTCTGTCAATCCCTGTCTGTTATGTGTGTGTTAGAGAAGACAGAATTCTGTACAATGTACCAAGGACTGTGCAGCAACATCTCTGATGTTCTACAGGCCTCAGCGTTGGGGTTATGTAAGGGTTTACATTCCACATTCTACTATGGTTAGTCAAGAAGATGTAGTCCAGAAGATAGATGTTTAAAAAACCTTTACAATCATATAATGGAGTCAGTTCCATCACCGATCACTCCTGACACTTTTTCCAGGAGTGATCTGTGATATCAGATCACTCCTGTGATAGATCAGGAGTGATCTGTGATAGATCTGTGATCTGTGCCAGCTAAGGTGAAGGGAAAGGTTTACAGGACAGTTGTGACGCCAGCCATGATGGATGGATTAGAGACACTAGGAATAGATAGAAGACAGGAGACAGAGCTGGAGGTGGAGGAGTTAAAGATGCTGAGATTCTCTTTAGGAGAGACAAGGATGGACAGGATCAGGAATGAAGTGATTAGAGGGACAACACAGACAGGAAGGTTTGGAGCAAAAGCTAAAGAAGCTAGATTGAGATGGTTTGGACATGTTCAGAGGAAAGACAGTGGATACATTGGTAGAGGAATGACCGTAGAGATGGAGCTACCAGGTAGGAGACAAAGAGGAGATTGATGGATGCAATGAGGGAGGACATGGAGGTAGTTGGAGTCAGAGTAGAAGATACAGAGGACAGGGGGAGAAGGGAAACAACTTATAAAAACAAATGACAACTCATGAAAAGGACAAGCTGAAAGGACAAGGGGCAGCCACTGTTTTCCATAACTTTGCAATAATAATACAAATAACATACAGTCTATTGTTCATACAAAGCAACATTTCTGTAACACAACAGGCTGCAGAGAGACATCATTCATCCGGCAAAGCTCTGTTGCTTTTTTGGAGAGTGATGTCAATGAGAAAGTGTCTCCACCTTCTTCACTGGTTGATCCAGTGAACATAGGAATCTACACCTCCTCCAACCCACTGCCCCACAGACCCCTAGCGGGTCCCCTACTCACTACAATAAATAAAGTGGAAACAAAACGCTATTTATTTGGTCATACACACCGTTGCCTCTAGTGGTTGCAAAATATATTGTGTTGCCACTGTACATTTGCAAATATTTTTATGAAATTAGTAAATGCACGTTACAGAGAAAGTGGATGAAGGATGAATAAATGTTACAGAGAAAGTAGCGTTTGTTTTATTTCCACACATACAGTTCAGTACAGTCGTCTTACAAACACCTTCTAGTACAGTCGTAGTCACGGTAACACACTGTTAAATTATTCCATACAAACCTGACACCATCGCTATGCTCATTATTTTTTTGTTTTTCGTACCAAAAGACAAAGAGAGAAAATCAAAACCCAACAATAAATAACTGATAAGGACTTCAACAGTGGTTTGATCCAAAACAGTCTTCAGTTCAAGTCATCGAAAAAATATTTCATATTTAGTTTTCTTTTTTTACTTTTTAAAACCATTCACTGACACAGATCCAAATGTTAAATTGCTGAATGTTTCAAAAGTTTCAAGAAAAATATAAAAATACCAAAAAAAGTTTCAGTTTCAATTGATCTGAAATGTTCTAATTTCTATTTCTATCAAAAGGGTAAAACTGGGAAAACTGGGATCTGATAAGACATTAGAGTGAATGTAAGAGAATAGCAAACATGTATATTTCTCTCTTGTTATTTGAGGGTTCGGTTCCAATATACAGTATCAAGCACATTTCTGTGACTCATCCATTGGGAGGCTTTTCAACGTCATTACAAGCTGGAACTCACTCTTTACTGTAGGGATTAAAAGACTCACAGACGTGTAACCAAATATCACTGAATCAAAAATGGAATAAAAACTGGAAAAATAACTTCTTTTCCTCGTACCTGTCCTGCCAGAATCAAACCTTCTAGCAACCCCTCCAGACGGGGGAGGAGTGAATGTCTCTGTGTGTTGACACAGTCTTTGGTTCATCACTGCAGACGTCACAGTAGCGTTGGACCTTTGGTCGTGTAGCTCATGGCTGGGAAGTGTCTGCTGTCCACGTCCCAGTGGCTGGGCGGCTGGTTGGAGGCGGGCGGCAGACTGGGGTTCCAGTGGTTGATGTAACTGGCCATGAGCAGAGTCAGCTCCAGGATCTGGAAGGAGAGAACCAGGGTCGGATTCAGAGGATTGAATGTTCCAAAACAGGAAGGAAGGAAACTGACACCACAGCACACAATGAAATGTGAGCGCAGTATTGAACCCATCACCAAAGTGAACAGTGGGCGGCCATGATGCCAGAGGAGCAGTGAGAGGGGACAATGCCATGCTCAGTGGACCTCAGAGGCAGCAGTGACCTGCAGTTAAAGCCTCAATTGCCTCCATGGAAATATAAAATAAAAAATCATAATTATATTTATTTAATGTTAACGTTCTTTTTTTCTCTTTTTTACAGGTACCACTTACCTTTAAATACTACGTGCTCAGCGCTGAGCAATCACAGAGAGCCCGTTTCGCCGTCCCTCTGCATGTTGCTATTAAAATGTTCACCACACAGCTGTTGTAAATTAATGTACAGTGTTTATTCTGGTGTATCAACAACTGTATGTGTGTAATGTCTTCTTGTGCGCAACGTTGTGCAAAGCTGCACTGTGAGGCAAAAGTTCTCCAGCCTCATGTCACAGCAGAGGGACATGAGGTGAAACTGCCAGTTCTTGTTGGACAGCAGAGATGAGTGATTCTCAAGTGGGACCCCTGGGTTGCGGACCCTTTCTGAATGGACAGCTGGTCAAAAATCAGCTTAAGAATTCGAATCTGCTGTTAAGCATGTGTCTTATTTTGAAAGGCAAACTCTGCTGAATATATTAAAAGAAGTGATCTTATAGGCTATTTTTTTTTTGAAAATTACTTAGCTTGGTTCAAATTTTATGAGAGTGGGTTGTGACTTAATGACCAATGTGGGTCCCACAGTGAGACCAGTTGAGAACCATTAGTTTAAAGTTTTGCTAATGATAATAAAAATAAAAAATAATAAAAGTGTTAAAGTTCTTTTCACAGAGTGCATATGTAAAAATACCACTATAAATTAAAAAAAACACATTAAATGTTGCTGCCCCATAGGGTTCATATATTTAGAATATCTGACTGTGATGACATCACCAGACATCAACATCACCGCAGGTCACTGCTTGGCAGGTGATGGATTCAAACCTGAGACCCTCCAGACTGGTTCCTTAACCACAAAGCCACTGCTGCCCCACTAACAAAGCTACATAGAAAAGACTGCTACAAGAACCACATGTGGTCCGCGCACCATAGTTTAAGAACCGCAGAGCTATAAATGAAAGTAATCCGGTGTCACAGCCACTGTGGTTTACCTTTGGTTTAGCCATTCCAAACACCAGCTTCTCCACACTCTTCTTGCCGACCCCAGGCTCCCTCTGCTGGCTGCTCACCACAATGAAATCGTCCTTGCAGCCCCCGAAGGTGATCACAGACTGGTAGGGCAACGTCAGCAGGGTATGCTGAAAAAAAAAACAACAAAAAAACAAAACAGCTCCAGTTGGAAAGTCATAAAAACTGAAATGGATACAAACAGGGAACATGTTGGGAACTTGTCGGAGATCCCGGAATGGTAACTGGGAATCATGTGGGAAATCATTTTGGTTTCTGAAGAGCAAATTGAGTGTGAAGATCCTGACATGATTTTGAGAGACATATTGTGATTTTCATTCTGCTCTTGTTTCTCCTCTCTGGCCCAGTGTGAGCTGCAGAGCTGCAGAGCTGCCAGACCAGGACTGCAATGAATGGACACGGACGGCTGGAAATTACAGAGTCCACTTCAGCATTGTTTATTTATTGGAACATGTTTTTTGTCGGTGATGAGGAAATCAAATCGGAAGCTGAGTTTTTCCTGCAGTTTTTTTGGGGGGGAAGAAACCAGAAACTCCAAAGAAAAAAAAATTCCAGACAACAGGGTCCAAAGCCCTTAACACTGCAACTGTTGAAGAATCTATGGTTATTTATATACATGTATAAACGGGAAAAAAAACAGGTCAATTCCCCTTGTTTGGTCCCTTAGTTATTACAGTGAGAAAACTTTAATCTTTTTTAAGCCATGTCTGAGAAAACTTCAGCCTCAACTTCTACCTATATTTCATTCTTTATTTCTTTTAGTTTCTCATAACACATTTAGTTAATTTGCAGCTGTTTTGCAGTTTTTTTTTCATGTTTTTGACTAAACATTTTTTTTGGTTTTCACTTTGTCCCAGAGGCAATGTCTCAATGTCTCAGTGTCTTTGGTGTGAAACTCCAGGTTCAAATCCCTGTTAAGGCGGTTGACTTCCAGTGGGCTCACCACATGCAATGTGATTTGAGTGGCAGTTGTGGAGACTTCAGCCCAGTGACCCAGTAATGGATAAACTGATGAAAACAGACGGTTTTAATCAATTTTTACCTAACATGCAGCTAACACTTGACTATGTATTTTGCATTTTTTTTTTTTAAGGCCAAATTGTATTTTATTGAAATATGTTCCTATACTGCAGTGCTTCTCAAATAGTGGGGCGGGCCTCCCTGGGGGGATGCGGTGGGATGCTGATGAAGGCGTGCGTGACCCTGGGGAACATTTTTTTTTTCCCGTACTACAATAAAAAGTAATTGCACACCCACTCCAGTAGTTGGCAGTGGCGCTCTCATTGCCCATTGTGCATAAGAGTTGAACTATATCTCTTTCTTTTTGTTTTCTTTATGTTAACAAGGATACGATGTTATGCAGAGGTGTAGCTAGAATTATTTTATAGACAAATGCTATTATTTATAGTTGCGACGGAGAGTGGGTGTTGGGGGGGCTCAAATTGTTTTATTCTTGCTGGGGGGACGCAACAGAAAATAATTGAGAAGCACTGCTATACTGTAAAACTTCACCATGTGTTGAAGAACTTAAAGTGTCCAACCAGTACAGTCGCCCCCTGTGCTCCAAAAAGGGTTTAGTTGTCATCAACTGGACTTCTTCTTGGAGTTGAAAGACGTTTCATTCCTCAACTGAGGAACTTCATCAGTTTCTGGTTGTTGTTGGAG
>JAFBJS010058422.1:16198-90237 GCA_016785265.1 Paraplagusia blochii
GCCATCACTGGTAGGAGACTTGATGGGCGACTCACGGAGCGATATCATGGGAGGCTCATCTTTGTTGGTGACCACCACGGTGAGCTGGACAGCAGTGGGAGGAGAAACCACAACAGTGCTGGCGGCCCCAGGGCTTCCACTTGGATCCGGGAGAATGGTGGCATTCAGGGAAGTGGCAGATGTGTATAAGAGACAGATGTTATGAGGTGTAGCTAGAACTATTTTATAGACAAATGCTGTTATTTATAGTTTTGGTGGAAAGTGGGTGGTGGGGACGGGGAGTGTCCCTCACCTTTTTAGACAGAAACTGCTCCTGATGTTAATGAGATTTTTTTATTGTCACATGTCCAGATGTGATGTCGCCCCCTCATGCTTGTTTATTTTTTAACTGTATGACATTTAAACAGCAAAGTCCTCACCATGGTGTAGTCCAACACACACAGTCCGTCCTCAGTGACTGCCAACCAAACCTGACTGTGCTCCAGGGAGGACGGAGGGACAGGCTGCGAGTAGAAGAAGAAGAAAGAGCTTCAGGTTACTGCTGAAGGACAAACCTGCACAAGGATGACTCACGCTGGTCCAACCTTTTTTTTGTCTGCTATGTTTGGATTAATAGAAAGTACACACTGTGTCTGTGTCTCTGTGTGTAGCAAAGTTGTTTGCCAGTTTACTGCCCTCCAGGTGTCTTAACTCTAAAGTGTTGTTGATGTTTGTCTCAACGCAAGACCTTCTCTGCATCATATGTTTCTGTATTACCTTGGCACTGAAGAGTTTGGCCCCAAACATGGGCCACTTCCGGGCCACGGTCAGGTATATTCTCACACACTCGGATGCACTGCACCCACGCAGCACTGACCACTTAGTGGCCAGTCGCTCAGTCAGTTCTCTGTGAGAAAGAACGAGACCAAATCCCCCTTTAGACCCTGCAGGAGAACCTGACCAGGAGATCTTTGGTGACACTGTGATGGCGAAACACCACCAACTATTCTTCTTGTGAAGGTTATTTTTTTACCTGAGCTGCTCTGAGCTGCAGTCCTGTTTGTAGCGTTTGGGATAGAAGCGCTCTAAGGCCTGAAGGAGGATCATCTGAGATTTAGACTGAGGAGAACTGGAAGGAGAGGAGGAAGGAGGTCGCTCCAGATCACCATGTTCAACCTGGAAGAAGGAGATTAATTATTACATTTCCCACAGGGAATTATGGTAACATCTACTCCAGAGGGACATTTGCCTGTCTATCTACCTACCTATCTGTCTACCCGCCGATCTATCTTTCTATCTGCATGTCTGTCAATCCTCCTGTCTGTCTATATGTCTGTCTGTCTGTCTATCTAGCTACCTGTCTGTCTGCCCGTCTGTCTGTCTGTCTATCTGCCTGTCTGTCTATCTATATGTCTTTCTGTCTATCTATATGTCTGCCTGCCTGCCTGTCTATGTATCAGTCTGTGAGTCTGTCTTCCTGTTTGTCTGTCTACTTATCTGTCTGTCCATCTATAACAAACTATATACTGTATATATATATATGTATATATATTTATATATGTATGTATATATATACATATATACAGTATGTATATTCATTCATCTGTATATATATATATACTACACACATATATATTTATATATATCATATCCTATATTCTTAATTAATACAGTATATATAGTATGTTTTGTATATATACTTATGTACAGTACATATATAAAAAGTTATTTATTTTATTATTTATGTAATTTATTTTCATATTCTCTCTCCTTGGTTCAACCTCCACAGACCTGAGCCATGAGTGCAGCCACCTCCAGAGCCAGCTCTTTGTTCACAGGGAAGTGGCCTTGCTGTACCTCGTCGTTCACCTGGTATGTCAGCAGGAGGCGCTCTCTCTCCGTCTCCCCTTTCACCTGAGATTTAAAACACAGCCTGTGGAGAGAAGAGAGAAAACCTTCTCATGAGAAGAGTTTCAGCTGAAGGTGTGAATGAGATCAGCAGCTGTGGCCATGTGACCTGTTACCATCAGCACAACTTAAACCAGATGTTGACCATGGAGATCTACCTGTTCTTATAGGTCAGTCGAACGATCCTCGTCCCCTCGTTTTTCCCAGGGTGCAACTCCTTCAGAGCCTGTTCCCACTTGGAGATGACATCACAGATCTGACAGACAGGAAAGACCATCAGGGTCCAGGCTACAGCTGGTAAAGCCCTCAGAGCCTGGGGCTCAACACACTCCTAATTACCCCGGGGGCTGAAGTTCGAGTGTCTTTTAATGGTTACTGACAGTGGAGTATTTGTGTGAAGTGACTTCATGTTGATCTTCATCTTCATGGAGCAGCTCAGATGTCTCAGAACTCCTACATTCTAAAAGTGGACTTTTCTGTTTCTGACTAAAGTTATTGCACAGACTCAGGAGCCTGACTCTCACATGAGCCAAGACGCCACCTGCTGGAATGCTTCCTACTATTACAGGGGTCACAAACTCAGGGCCTGTAGAACGATATACTGCGGCCCCCACCTTGATGTGAAAGTTGAATTTATAATAATATTTTATAGATTTGTTCTCCGTATTTTATGGTGAATCCTATAGTTCTCAAAACCCTGATCCACAGCCTCCTTCTGGTTCAGTGTGGTATTACACAGAATCTATAGGAAATTGATTTTCTATTACATTATTTTTTCTTTTGTATTGAACACTGAAAGCTGACGTGGCCCTTCAGTGAAATGATAGTGTGGGTGGTGGCCCTCAACTTATTTGAGTTTGAGACACTGAGCTACTCTATAAGAACAAAAATCAAATAAAAAAATAGATTAAAAATATATAAATAATAAAAATAAGAAATGTAACCATTTGTCATTAGCCTAATTGTGCCAAGAATTGTCATAAAAATAAAAATAATTTTCACTAGGCTTTATAGGGCATGTGAACATATATATGTACATATTACATCATTAAATACATGGCTTCAAGTCATGGAAGCAAATTACATAAAGAAGACTTTAACTCTATTTTGTTTTTCAGAAAACTATGACAGGACTATATATATATATATATATATATACATATATGTGTGTGTGTGTGTGTAAATATAAATAAATATATGTATGTAAATATGGGGTTAGGGGTAATATATAGCCTAGGACTATATATGTATAAATATACATATTTGTAAATATAAATATGTATATGTAAATATATACTGTATATATGATATACATGTAAATATGGGGTTAGGGGTAATATATAGCGTTTGACTATATAATAATAAACATGGTATTTAAAAACTAGGTTAATGACAAAACAAACTGTGTCCAACTCTTGGTCTCCGTACCTTGGCAGACGGCTGTAGACAGTGCTGCAGGTCTTTACCAGAGGGATCGTCAGTGAAGAGGGAGAAACCAGACAGGTGAGGTTTCCTCATCCCGATCCTCTGGTTCAGAGTGTTGAGGAATTCTTCCACGGTGGTGGAGCCGTCAAAGCCCACAACCTGAGAGACGGGATAACCATTGAACAGAGCAGATTCTGCTGCTGGAATCTCTTTACAAACAGACTCTTCTAATTTGACAAACAGACAGTGTAAAACAGTTAGACGTTTTGGCTTAAAGATTTTCTCCCATAAGTATTTTGATGTTGTCAAATCCATCCATGTTCAATAATGATTCTTTGTTCCCATGGCAACAACTCAAGCCTGACGTACACAGTGCAATTTGATCTGATTTTGTTGTGGTATTATCTGCCGATTGTCCCGTTTTTAGGGGTTGCCAAAGTGAGTCAACAATCATTTTGTTGTATTGCACTAAAAAAAAACCACTAGCTTGTGCCCCCTAGTGGCTGGTTTTTAACTACCTCACAATCTGTAAAAATCAAACATGTTTTTGAAGAAGATTTTTACTTGGGTCTGTGTGATCATAGATATGGAGGCGAAAACAAGTAACACAGAGCGGCGTGGGTAAAACTGACAGACCAGACTGACCACGTCCGGCAAGACATTTTCCTTGACCATACACGTTGTTGTTATTTGGTGGGCTAGTGGTTAAGGACGCGGAATGTGTCCGCAAGGTCCCCGTTTCCAATCTACCTACTGCCAAGTTACCACTGAGGTCCACTCAGCATGATATCGTCCCAACTCACAGCTCACGGGACGCTCAAAGCTGACCACTGATGCTGATGGGTTAAATATAGAGGTGACATTTGGTTGTGTGCAGTGGTGTGAATCACAATGTCAAAATGACAAGGAGTTTGCAGTGAGCAGCAGAGTGTACGCCCAGACACTGGGCATTCACAGACACTGCAGTCTTCAGGTCAGAAGGACCCCTGCTGGACGGAATATAAATAAAAAAAGTTGAAGAGTAAGAAAGACAGCAGGGTGACGTTACACTCCGGTTAAAGAACGTTGACCTCAGACTGTATCAGAAAGGATGTGTGTGTGTGTGTGTGTGTGTGTGTGTGTGTGCGCGTGTGTGTGTTACCTGATATGTGTTGTTCATGAAGTGGACAGGGATGCTGAAGGGCAGGGAATGATGGTAAGGGTTCCTCAGCAGGATGGAGACGATTTCCATCCGTGAAGGTTTGGCTTCTCTCTCTCCGTTCTGCAGCGTTCTCTCCACGGACCTCTGACAGTACACGGCGTACTTTCCAACTTCACTCCTGCATAGGGATAAATAACAGACATGTGTGTGATTTTTTTTCTAACCAACTGTGCTCCAGGGTAGTATCTTTTACACACAGATGGGGGCGTTAAAGAGTCATATCATGTGTAATGTGTAAACTTAAGTCACAGTAGATTTCTTTTGTCTTCTCTCCAGATATGTAATGTACAATTCTTTGGTATTAAAAAAGTTTTGCATAAATATTGAATCTATTATATTTGGCCCATGAGATCATATCAAATATGTACTAGAGTTGGCAAGATAGACAGTTGCTTGGGACTCCAGCCACTAGGGGGCCTGGTCAAAAATTATTTGCTGCAGGAACTGATAGGGTGGAGGCTCCAGTGAAGTCTTGCTAAGAGCCCCAAGAGGCCCTAGTACTGCTTACTACTTACAGTTTATTTTTTAATAAATATTCAGTCCGGCCCGTGACTTCAAGTTTTTAGTTGTGGCCCACTGTAAAGTTGAGTTGGAGTAGATATGATCTCACTGGCCAAATATAATCACATTACAGGCCAGGTTTGGCCCCTGGGCCTGAACTTTGGTCCTTTACTTCAGTGAGCTGAGACTTGGTTTTACTGACCTCGGATCAGCGTTGCGTTGCAGATATTGTCTCAGGTACCAGAGGAAATGTTGCTGAGGTAGAAACAGAGCCACACACAGAGACAGCAGCTGCCAGCACTGGAGGCCAGGAGGAGAAAACACACTGACGTTAAACCTGCAGTTGTTTCCTTTATTATGTCGAATATTCACCAGAGATACGTACTCTACCCATGCAAACAGACCTGTGTGAGTGAGTAGTTGTTCGGTGTCCTCTGATTGGTCTGTTTGATCAGCTGACAGTACATTTCATTCTGCAGCTCGGGGTGAGTCAGACACACCTGCAGTGCATTCTGGGCCAGGGAGGTGTGGTAGTCGATTGATGGAGACTCCACCAACACGTTGATGAAGAGCTGACAGGACTGCAGTGGAAAGAGAAAATTCCTTTTATATCCCGAAGGGTTCATCCCAGGAATTAATAAGGTTCTTTCTGTCTGTTCGTCTGCCTTTCTACAGTATCTATTCATCTATTCAGATGGCTATGTCAAAAAGTGTGTTTCACTAAACAGCCAGCAGATGGAGACAAAGACATATCCGCTCCTTCGGACTACGACAATTTTTTTTTAGTAATTTAAATAAATATACATATTTTTTCACTTTAAAACAAATAAATGGTCTTGATATTGCATTAAGGATGATTTAAATGTATTCAAATCGCTCAGTTTTGGAGAGAGTTTTTAAATTTATATCAAAATATAACAAACAACTGACAGCTACTGATGGAGAAAAAGACAAAAAATGTAAAATAAAAAAAAAGGTAAAAAAGCTACGAACCTAAGATAAAAGTCCTATCTGTCTGTTAGAGAGAGAAGACCAAAGAAGCTGAAACAACTATTAATTAAAACAGTTGTTAAACAGTAGTTAAACATGAACTTAGCAGTAGCTCAACCTTATCTTGAAAATATCATTAAACCACAGAGTGAATATAGAGTTTCACAGCTTTGGGTCATAGAATTATTCCAAAATCATTCCAGTATAAGGAATTCTAAAAATGCATTATTTTCCTTTTATTCACAGGCAGCTGAGGAATTTGTCTTCAAGTGTCTGAAGAACCAAGAAGGAGAAAAGCGTGTCACTTCCTTTTCAGGCCTGGTCTCTGTGTGTGTTTTTAAGGCTGGCTGCTCCAACAGAAGAACAGAGCTCAGTCATCCTGGGCCCTTCAGTCCTGCTGAGGCTGCTGAGGGCTGTGAAGAGGGGCAGGAGGGGCAGGAGGGCAGGGATGGGAGGGGTATTCTGGGTGGGCAAACTGGGGGCTTCACAGCTGAAAGGAAATCAAGAGGAATCTGCTCGTCTTTCTACAGACTCTCTGTTCTTCTCTGATCCTGTTCTCCATCCTGGGGCTTCACATCCATGGCTGTCACTCTGTGAAGACCCTGACCTCCTGTGTCTCCTCTTTAAAAGGGTCTCCTCCCACCCCACCTCCTTCTCCTCCCCCTCCTCCTCCTGTCACACTGGCTGTAAACAACAGGACCAGTTACGGCCTCAATCACAGCAGATAATCAAAGCCATTATCTGTCCTCCACACTTTAATGAGCTGCAGACCTCCACCCCCGGGCCCCTTTGATCTGGATTGGTGGCAGAAGAAGAGTTGAGTGCGGTGCATCCATGAGTGGTGGGGGATAAAAGGATGGATGACACTG
Organism: Paraplagusia blochii; assembly: GCA_016785265.1. Taxonomy (NCBI): domain Eukaryota; kingdom Metazoa; phylum Chordata; class Actinopteri; order Pleuronectiformes; family Cynoglossidae; genus Paraplagusia; species Paraplagusia blochii. Next base: position 23,072 of record JAFBJS010058422.1, read on the forward strand.
AGAACTTTCCCCGACACAGAGGAGGATTTACAGAAAAAGGATGAAAGAAGGATGAAGAATCTGAGAGAGGAGAGGAGACGACGATGATGAAGAGGACGAAGAGGAGGAGGAGATGAAGAGACCGACCTTGAAGAGTTTGAGAGCTTCTGTCTGCAGAGCCTCAGAGGGCAGAGTGGTGAGAGGAGAACGGAGGCCGTCCTTACAGAAGCTCAAGGCCCCACTCCTCCATAAGGCCGAGTCTGGGAAAATGAACACACACACACACACACACACACACACACACAGAGAGATTACATTTCAAAGCTCTAACGACTCAACAGCTGAGAGCAGCTCACACACAGAGGCTTCTCATCATAAACTGCATCTGCAGAGTGGATTAAAACTGTTAGAACAACCTTTTTTACCTGGGAACAAGTTTTCAACAAAAAAAAATCAGATTTATTTGATTCTGAGGAACTGTATTTACAAAAAATGTTTTAATGTGGAAAAAATACTACATATATACGCCCATAATTACACGCAGATATTTATATATACAATTATTAAATATATGTTAATTGATGTCTATTGTGCAGAGGAGTTATACAACAACCTGTAGATGACCTGTCTTCATTTCTGATTTATTAACTTGCTCAAACACTTGCAAATTAAATTTTCAGGAATGTATTTTTTTAATATTTCTGTCCATAAGAGAAGTTGAATTAAATCTGTGTTTGTAGTGTGTTAAGAAGAGTGGAGTCAGGATGGAACAACTGGAGAAAAGAGTCAGGAGGGATCTGTGATAGAAGAGAGTCAGCTAAGGTGAAGGGACAGGTTTACAGGACAGTGGAGAGACCAGCCATGATGGATGGACTAGAGACACTAGGAATAGGTAGAAGACAGGAGACAGAGCTGGAGGTGGAGGAGTTAAAGATGCTGAGGTTCTCTTTAGGAGAGACAAGGATGTTCAGGATCATGAGAGGGACAATGTTCAGAGGAGGGACAGTGGATACATTGGTAGAAGAATGATCCTAGAGATGGAGCTACCAGGTAGGAGACAAAGAGGAGATTGATGGATGTAGTAGGGACATGTAGGGAGGACATGGAGGTAGTTGGAGTCATAACTAACTGTTGCTTTAGTTCTGAATCCCTGATTGTCCTCACCTGGGTCTCCTTCTGCATCGAGGAGTTTTCCAACCAGCTGCTCATATTCTGTCCCCACCTGGAAGTTAGCACTGCTGCCAGCAGCTACTGTCAGGTGATACAGCCACGTGTCCTACAGAGACAGTCAAAGTTTCCGTAAGCATCATGGTTTGAATCCTGTTCCTGCCAATGTCCAGACCCTTGTACCTTCTCCTGCTTGGTACCAATCAGCAAGTACGTGGGACTCTGCTCTCTGGGCTGAACCACCAAGGTGCAGTGGGATGAGAGAAAACCACGACTTCCTGCTTCGTAGTCCTCGTCAGAGTCACATGACCGGTCCACTTCCTGCACTGAGGCGTCCCTCATCTGCAGCTGACCCAAGGGTAACTGGAAGAGTTTGAGGACATCTTGTAAATATGAGGACTGACCAGAGAAGTATCGTTGAGCAACCACAGGGGACAGAGGGGTTTGTTTTGTTCACCTTGTCCTCCTGGTTGCGATAGTAGTAGAAGATTTTTCCAACCAGTGAACACCAGACCAGTTTGGAGTGTCCATGTTTGACCTGAAAGACAAAGACGCACAAAACTGTTTCACTTTGGTTTTTATGAACACAGGCAGCACATTTCTGCAGAACTGCACGTAAAATAGAGTCACTGAGTTGCTCTGAGCATAGAATTGTCCACACCCACGTTCCAGTGGACTCACCACCCACAGGAAGACTCCCAGTGTGGTGCAGTGTGATTTAGGTGGCAGTCGTGGAGACTCCTGCCCCTGCCACCTGATGAATGAACGCAAACAATATTCTAACTATTTTGTTTCCATTGTGTTGATGTTTATCAGTGACAGCATCTGATAGAAGACAGATTTCTCCATCTGACTAGCAGATGTCAGGCCACATGTGTCTTTTTAGCAGGAGTAACACAAAGATCCAGACTCATAAAAACAATGTGGTTTTAACTCCTGAATATGAAAATAAGCTGCAGTCTCACTGGAGGAGCCTGGACATGGGAGCAGCTGTGCCTCCCTAGGACATGCTCAGTGAGGTCAACAGACAGGACAGCCTCAGGCTGATCCCAGATCAAGACATAACCACTGATCAAAGACAGCCGCCATGGAGACGTCCAAAAATGTTAGAGGGAGGACGTGGACTCCATCATCTCTACTTAAGGCTGTCACTCAACTGTCAGAGGACTGTCACCCACAGCTGTCCAAGGTCTGGTGTCCTAACTCTAGCAGCAGACTAAGGTCCAGGCTGAGTAGAGACCTGGACCTGAACCAAAGACAGGAGTGAAGGCAGAGAGGTCAGGAATTCCAGCAGCAATGGTCCTTTAACCACGTCCTGACATGAACAGAGTTTTTAAGAATATCCCTGGTGACAGACACTTCCACGAGGAAGACGTTAGGACTCAACTCTCCTCTCGTCTCTTGTCCTCTACTCATGATTCTCCTCGTCTCTATTTAGCTTTTCCATCTCTCCCTTTTACTCTATTCTATGTTATACTACACTATACTATACTATACCAAACTACATTACACTGTACCACACTATACTATAACATATTATACCATACTTAACCATACTATACCGTAACATATTATACGTTACCATACTATACTGTATACTGTATGTAAAGTATAACACACCACATGCTTATGCTATACTGCACTATTTTATACCATACCAACTCAATACTCTTACTATACCACACAATGCTTTACCATGCTACACTGTACTGCATTTTCTCCTTCTTTTTTTTTCTTTAGGCCTGTCTTTCTCAGGTTGCCATAGCGAGTCAACAATTTTCATCTCCCCCTGTCCTCTGTATCCTCAAACCTCCATGTCCTCTCTGACAGCATATGACAATAGATAGATAGATCAATAACAACTTTGTTCCGATAATGAAAATCCGATAACAAACAGGGTTCTGAGACATTTACCTCAGTTCTGGGGGCAAACAGCAGCATAAATCAGTTGACATTGATATAGGAAAAATGATTGTTTGGACAATATCAGTAAAAGTTAATATCAGACAGCCCTAACTATATCATACTACCCTACATATGGTACTATACTATACTGATGTACTGTAGTTTAGGGTGTTGCCTCTCTACATCATGGTTCACCTTTCCCTCCCTCAGTGTATTATGATTTATTTTAAATCCGATGTTGTGAAATGTTTGCAATACATACGAAGGTTTAGGGCAGGGGTGTCAAACTCAATTTCATTGCGGGACAGAATTACAAACTCACAGGCCACACTCAATATATACTGTATATGTAGAGAAATTAACTGTAAACGTGCATGATTTCCCTTCTCTCCAGATATTAAATATTGTTTTTTCTTTTCGAAACATTGATTCTGGAACAGCCAAAGCTTAATGTTATCAACACATGAGGAATTACATTGCAACAAAGATACTTTCCAGATCAGAAAAGTATAAGAAACCAATAACATGTGTGAATTTTATTTCTAAATAAATCTTTAAGTAAATCTTTTTATACACAACAAAATGCATGTGTTTAAATAAAAAACAGAATGGTATGTTAATAACAAAATATAACAAATTTGGCAGTATATTAGGTCTAAACATTGGTGGACCAACTCTAGTACACATTTGATTTTATCTCGCGGGCCAGATATGATTACACTGCGGGCCAGATTTGGCCCCCGGGCCTGAGTTTGACGCTTGTGGTTTAGGCTTTAAAAATGTGTATTCCTGTTTTGAAGTTGAGATAAGTGCACTTGCAAACCATCACCTAGCTTTGTTCACCTAGACCAGGCATGGGCAAACTAAGCATTTTCTTCCAGGTTTCTTCACCTTTGTGAGCCAGCCTCTGACAGTGGGCTTGGACATGGTCTCCATGCAGAGTGGACTGCTGGCCTGAACCTTGAGTATGTTCTGCAGAACCCTGATCCACTCTTCCAGGATGTTGGGTGAATCAGCAGTTAGGTAGAAGGTCTTTTTCTCTGTGATCAACTGTTAAAGAAAGAAGAAGGTGTAAAAAAATGGGAAAAATGCCAAAGACAGGCCATCAGAGAGAGCATCTTTGTCATGATATCAGAAGAGATGGCAATCAGCTCCTGGAAGGCCGGGAAAACATTCCACGCTGCTGTTGCACCTGATGTCATCTGGAGCCGCTTCTGTGGAATGCTGAAAAAAGCTCAGCTGTGACGCAAGGCTGTACCTAGAGCAGGCCAGAGTGAACGCTCACAGCTGCCTCTGAATGTTGGCTTTTCACGTTGTTAAGCTAAGAAAAATAAAAATTACTTGTGGAAAATAACGGTAACAATGAGGGGAACAATTCAGATTCTGCTTGGGTTGGATTAAGATTAAAGAAATCAAAGTCATGGTGAGGTTTTTCCACTCACTTGAAACGTCTGCGCTCCTTCTCCCCGTATGATCTGACAGGAAGAGTTGAGTTCAATTTGACCCTGAGGTTTCCTGATCACGTCACTCTGAAAATCAACAAATAATCACATAATAAAATATGAAAGTAGAAATATGTCTCATATGTGATGTGTGGATGAGAGACACTAGAAGAAGACAGGAGACAGAGCTGGAGGTGGAGGAGTTAAAGATGCTGAGGACAGGATCAGGAATGAGGTGATTAGAGGGACAACACAGACAGGAAGGTTTGGAGAAAAAGCTAGAGAAGTCAGATGGACATGTCCAAACCATTGAGATGGTTTGGACATGTTCAGAGGAGGGACAGTGAATACGTTGGTAAAAGAATGATCCTAGAGATGGAGCTACCAGGTAGGAGACAAAAAGGAGATTGATGGATGCAGTGAGGGAGGACATGGAGGACATTAGTTATCAAAATTTTGTTGTTTACCTGGTGGTTTTTGATTTTAACCATTAAAATTTTAATAGTTTTCCATCAATATTTCTTCAAAAATCTGACTCACAGGAGATTTGTAGTAGAGAATTTCTCCATTCCTGAGGATGAACCACCGACGCTTCCAGGCTTTGACCTGACTGCCCATCTTCAGCAGGTAGCCTGATTTCTCCAGCATCTCCTACACACACACACACACAGATGACAGCACCAACAGTGAAGCTCTGATCAACTCCACCCATCCATGACACTGAGCCTGCTCCTCAGGGTTTACGTCAGTACTCACAGATCCAGTACTTTCACAGGAGTAGGAGGAAGTTCGCTGGACTTTATGCTCCGGCTCAGAGTAATCACTGTCCAGTGAATAGGCATCAGGTGGAATGGCATAGTCACTTTCAGAGCTGATGGAAGACATGGAGACACCTGCAGTAGAGAAAAAGAAGATGGAATTCTATTAATTTGTAAGTAAGTAAGTAGGAAAATGTGTTTGGAGATCATTTAAATGATAATAAATGCTGTAGTAAACCAGAATACCTCAATATACCTCAACATGCGTCTCTTTCTGGTTTTGTTTCTGTTAAACTAAACCTTAAAATCTTTTAAATGTATTTAGATAAAATTATGTAAATATGAAATCATTTTGTTTTTATGTTTGGTACAAATTCAAATAAATACAATTACAATAGAGTTATTTTATTGCAAGGTATTTTACTTTCTTAAAATTTATATTCTGATGTCAAGCTATTTTACAAAAAAAATCACCACTGTCATCTTTTTCATTATGTAGCTAGCTTTCATTTAAGCATATTTTGCATTTTCAGGCAGTCACTTTTTGCTCCATTTAACAAATATTCTTTTGTTTATGCAGCTCATATTATTTAATGCAAAAGCAAATCATTTTATTATATTTCAGCGTCTTACTCTTCCCCTTTCAGCTTGTCCATTTTTGCAGTGGTTGCTTCGGCAAATCATTGAGTTTAGTTCAGTGCCAAAAATAACACAATAATACCGTAAAATACCAGCAAATAATTCAACTGCGGATAAAATGGTAAAGAAAAAAACCTCAGAATTAGCAATTATTTTACAATTTCCCTCAAAGATACTTATTTTCTGGTGTTGCTGATACATAAAATAAAAGGACTAAACTTCTCCTTTCAGTTTGTCCCTTTTGTCAGGGGTTGCTGCAGCAAATCATCAATTTCCATCTCCCCCTGTCCTCTGTATCTTCTACTCTGACTCCAACTACCTCCATGTCCTCCCTCACTGCATCCATCAATCTCCTCTTTGTCTCCTACCTGGTAGCTCCATCTCTAGGATCATTCATCTACCAATGTATCCACTGTCCCGCCTCTGAACATGTCCAAACCATCTCAATCTGTCTTCTCTAGCTTTTTCTCCAAACCTTCCTGTCTGTGTTGTCCCTCCAATCACCTCATTCCTGATCCTGTCCATCCTTGTCTCTCGTAAGGAGAATCTCAGCATCTTTAACTCCTCCACCTCCAGCTCTGTCTCCTGTCTTCTACCTATTCCTAGTGTCTCTAGCCCATCCATCATGGCTGGTCTCACCACTGTCCTGTAAACCTTTCCCTTCACCTTAGCTGACTCCCTTCTATCCCTTTCCCAAACCTTTCGTTCCTATTTCAGCAACTAATAAATGACAGCCAATGGTTGTTACCTCTCTTGACTGCACGTGGACTCCCTGGGACGCTGCCCTTCCTTTCAGGGCTGAGCGTGGAAGTCCGTAAACTGGCCAGAGAGCTGCTGTCATCCTCCGAACCCGAGTCGTCGTCAGGCAGTGGAACACTGCTGATCTGAGTGGCTTTCTGAAATAAACACAATGTTATTTTTACAGTTATGATCGCAACAGCTTCCAAATAAAAAAAAATGCTGATTCAGTTGGTGCTTATATACAGTGTATGATGTGGAGTCATTAAACGTAAAAGTCAGAGATACTTGGTCCAGATCATGTGTCTCACCCCCTTCAGTGTGGTGTAGACAGGAACATTGATGTTCTTGTAGATCAACTGTGTGAACGGACCTGCTGCAGGACACTGAGGTGAAGAAGGGCCTGAAACAAACACAGAGAAAAACATTAAAATTAACGAGTGAGGTCTTCTGATCCAACCACAGAAAACTGAAGTTCAACCTCCCATGACTCTCCGCGCAAAGGATTGTGGGTGCGACATGAATCCTTGTAAATTCTCTGGGGGAACTGATCTTTCCCTCTGAGAATTTGAAAAACCCATATGACTGGGAAAACCCCCTCTGTGGGGATTAGTGCAGTAAAACCATTTTTTTTTATTCAGCCACTGGAGGAATGGTCAATATATTTGAGAACCACTGATGGTTTTGGAATATGTGGCTGGTGTTCTTATAAGTGACCAGTGGGTGGCGACTAAATAAAACCTGATTTGAAAATAAGTGGAAAACAGTTCTGAAGTGATCCAGACATAATTCTTACTGTGGATCTCAAATGTTAAAGCGTCTTGTCATGAAGATCTGACTATAACATGATAACAAAACAATACTAGTTATTGTCATCCTGACTTTACAGCGGTCACATGGCTGAGATGGGTTGGATCCTGCAGGTCAGGGGAGAGATGCTGCCTCCTGTGGACGTGTTGATGTTCAGAAGTGAGGGAAGGTTAGATGTTGAGACTGACGTGTCGATCGATCACTGTGTCATTGTGATGTGGTGAACAGGAGCTGAGACAAGAGACAGAGCTCTGTATTTACCAGCAAATCTTTGCCTCTATGGCAGTGGTGGCCTAGTGATTAAGGAAGCAGACTTGGGTCCGCAAGGTCCCTGGTTCGAATCCACCAGCTGCCAGGTTGCCACTGAGGTGCTCTGAGCATAGCACCATCCCAACCCACATCACTTCCTGTGGGCTCACCTCTGACCCAGAAGAAAAGCCAGGACACATGAGAGCAGTCCAGGGCAAAATAAAGCCTGAGGCCCAGACGTGGTCCATTTGGTATTTTAATGTGACCTGCCAAACTTTTTGCAATGATACAAAAAGGGAGAAAAACAAACTCCTCAACGTTGTGACACCGTGAAACACAACAAAATGTGACGACTGCATTCAACCCATCACCATAGTGAACAGAAGGCAGTGAGTGGGGGCGGGGCCATGGACTTAAGTGGCAACTTGACAGCTGTTGGATTCAAACCTGAAACCTAAAATCCCAGAAACACTCAACCTTTTGAACCACTAAGCCACCACAGCTACTATTTCATATTAACTTGTAATTTTTTCCTTAAAGTCACTTTGGATAAAAACATATATTATGTATTGTAGATTATTATTAAACCTCTGCCTTTTCCCTGCAACACATGCATTTTCCAATACACTCTAAAACAGGGGTGTCCACACTTTTTTGTCTTCTGAGCTACTTTTCAATAGACCAGGCTCAGGTGATCTATCTAGATTGAAAACTCTAACTGAATATTTTATTCTCTTCATTATTTTATATATATCTTTTAAACTGTCTGACTCAATACCTATATTATTCCAACTTTAGCCCAGTGATTAGCATCTTGAAATCTCTAGTTTTTATTACTTTTTCATTATTTATTTATTTATTTTCTTATGCCTAGAGATCCCCCTCGGTAGAGCTGAAGGAGGTCTGGTGTGAGGGAAATCTGGATGTTCCTGCACAGACTGATGGATTTTATTACACACAAGTTAAAGAAAAGGAAAGGAAAGGAAATCAAACTCCACTCCACTGCACACAACAAAATGTCACCTCTGTATTTAACCCATCACCAAAGTGAACAGTGGGCAACTTTGAGCACCCAGGGAGCTGTGAGTGGGGACAGTGCCACGGTCAGTGGACCTCAGTGGTAACTTGGCGGTAGAGGGATTCAAACCAGGGGCCTTTTGGACCCAGATCCACTTCCTTAACCCTAAGGCCATCAACTGTCCCGATTAAAAACCTTCGAACATAATGACTAGTTGTCCTCCAGTCTGGATTCTCTTATTGCCTTGTCATTTATCCATGAAGTTTTAGGATTCTACCAAAATCCTCAGAAGGAATAACCTTGTTAGATCTGTGTAAGAGAGAGGCTGAAAGGGTTTTAGAAAAACCTGAAATCTGTCTGGTTGCAGGCCACACAGTGAGGCTACAGAATCAACATGAACAGACTCGACAACGGAAAAAATGACGACCTGTTCATGGAAGTTATTCTATTTATGGGATCCATTATCCTTTAGGAACAGTTGCACCTTGGAGAGCCCAGACGTGAGAAGACAGAATCTGCTGACCAGGCGATGACTTCATTCCCATCAGTCGTTCAGCTGTCGACTCACTGTAGCTGTCAGTGAGGAGGACCTTGGACCTTCTGTCAAACCCTTCTGTCTGCACACTGACATGATGGATGATGGCGCTGCACAGAGCACCAGTAATTACCCAGAAACCACCTCCTCTCTTTGTGACTAATTAAAAAGCACCGCCTCCTTCTCCGCTCCTCTCGTCTGAACCTCCCTCCTCCCCTTCAGCTCACATCTGCACAGGTGCGTGTGTGTGTGAAAAGTCCAGACAAAGGAAGTGACATCAAAAGCATCAGTGACAGATCGGACCACACACTCGACCCACGCTGAGGTTTTAAGTATCAGCTGAATGACACAGGTCAGGTGTGTTCCTGTGGTCTACACACACCGTGACTTCAGCTCTCAGACATCTGGAGGTTCAGTGCCATTGAACAAAAGAGTTTCATGTTTTTTGGCTGCGGTTGACCCACCTCGTCCTGGGCCCCTGGATCCAGGAGCGGCTTCAGAAACTCTCATTCCTGACTTGGCCACAGCGTAGATACGACTCTCCTGTGGAAACAGAGAAAAAGTCGAAATTGAAAACTTTAACATCTTTCACATCGGATGTCTGGCTTTCCGATCAGTCCTGGCACCTGGATCAGTTCTGCATGGTCCAAGATCTCTTCCCGAAGTAACTACTAGACTCGAACTGGGGATTTTTACTTAGCTTTTTGCTGATGTGCTAGCAAATGTTAGTGCCAACCTGGGGCCATTGTTGTTATCTTTGGATTGACCTTCAACTATTGGGGCAATTTTCTTGACCAACTTTGGCTTTGACTGTAAAATTCAGATCAGTCACAGGATTGACTATCTTGAGCTGCAGGCTAATTTAGGCATCGGCCAAATATAAAAACTTGCCGCAACGGGCATCACAATTTGACACAGCCGCCATGGAAGGAGTCGATAGATTTGTGTAAAATCCATGAAAAGAGACTAAAATGTTCAATTTTGTAACCTTTTTTTCACGCCATCTATTGGGGAAAGGTGGACATTGCAGAGAATTGGCCGAGGCATAATGATGAGATAAATTAAACAAACATCAACTGCCCGGCTAGCTAAGTTGGTACAGCATGAGAGTCTTAAGCTCAGGGTCGTGGGTTGGAGCCTCACGTTGGGTGAAATGTTTTAATTGGGCAGCTAAGGATGCAAACTTGTGTCTAGAACTTTAAAATGACCAGGCTGAAGTGATCTACCAGGATTAAAAACTCAAACTAAATATAATTTCCTATATAAACTGGATATCTCAGATTGCTCAGGATCTACCAGCACTCTTTTGGAGATCTACTGGTAGATCCTGATGGACCTATTGTGCACCCCTGGTCTAGAGGGTTCAGGTCTGAGTCTGCAAGCTACAGGGACATTTCACCCCTAATCCAATAAGTTTCTTCAGTTCAGAAGCCTCATAGATAAGAGATAAAAAAAAAAACATTTTCATGAAAGCTACAATGTGCAGTGGTCCTTAAAGTAACTTTTTTGGATTAAATTCTGTTGTTGCTGGTAAATGGGCTAATGCCAGGACTAGGACGACCAGGACTAGGACGACCAGGACAAGGATGACCAGGACTAGGACGACCAGGGCTAGGGCAGCCAGAATCAAAACCCATATCGCTACTGAATTCTACACCATTTGTAACTTCGATTTTCTTACTCAAAGAACTTCACTTGTTAGAGTTATGCATATATGTGAAATTGCTCATTGTCATTGTATCTTTGTACTTGTTTGATTTTATTGTATTTTCATGCTCTAGTAACATCTATAGCCCTGTCTGTCTGTCCAGGATGTGGATCCCACTCCTGGTTCTCCCTAAGGTTTCTACCGGTTTTCTTTTCCCTTTTTTCCTCTCGGTGATTTTTCCTTACCCTGGCCGAAGGTCTAAGGACAGAGGATGTTACCAACCCTGTATCTGATTTGTAATTGTGGCCTATATAAATAAAATTTGATTAATTGATTAAATGACCTGGATGAGAATCTACACAGACATTAAGGAAGAAAAGCTATTTTCTTGTCATTTTGACTCTGTAGTGAACAGTGGACATCTTTTAGTGCCCAGGGAGCAGTGTGTGGGGACAGTGTCAAGCTCAGTGGACCCTGATGGTAACCTGGCCACTGTTACTTTTGGTGATGGGTTAAATGCAGAGGTTAAATTACGAGGTGTGGTGGTGTGTATCACAATGTCACAATGACAAGGGATTTGTTTTTTTCATTCTTTTCTTTCTTAACATGCCAAACAGGCCACATCCAACCCTGGGGCCATAGTTCATTAGCTTCTATAGTAATTATCAGCAGAAGACGGTTTGGCTAACTATTAGAGATTCATGACCAACGGTTCAAGCAGATTTCTATTAGCCTGAAGGTGGAGTCAAATCCCAATTATAGCCCCTTTTAATGATATAGAACAGAATAGAAAGTCATTTATTGTCATTGTACAGTGGGAGGGAGGGTGCAATGAAATTAAGGGTTGCTATATTTAGCAGCTTCTGACCTTTGAGAAAACCAACCACATGAAAACAATTACTATTCCTTGTTAAACAAATGGGCCACTTTTCTCTTACCCACGATGGGAATCTGTGTAAAGGAGGAGTTGGCGGCTTGAGAATCTCGAGTTCCTCAGCCAGTCCCACGAAGGAGACCCCGTCCCGTGACGACTCCTCCGAGCCGCACCCCTCCACCACTCCATCCATGCCCTCAGGGAGCCCGTCGTCAATATCTGTTTCTTCGATGACCTGAGAGAACGGGGAGGTGTTGGTGCCACAGCTCTTCAGGGTGGAGGAGGTGGAGGCGGGAGACATGATGTCTATGCTAACGTTGAGGTGATGAAGCCTGTCCAGACTAGGCTGGGGCTGGCTGTAATGTTTCTTCACCAGCTGGATGCTGTCTCTGGGGCTGAGCGGCGTCCGTACCTTGGGTAACGTCATGCTGGTGCCCGACTGCTGGACTGGAGGAGGATGGGGGAAGGGGTTGTTGGTAGATGGAGACCGTGACAGAAGAGGGCTCTTTGGGGTTATTCCGAAGGAGGATTCTAGGGAGCTTGGACCGTGGGCCATCTCATATGTGGATGAGGAAGAGGAGGACGATGTGGAGGAGTGGAGGCACTGAGAGCGAAACTTGCTGTTGAGCTCATCAGAGGAGTTGTCCCTGTCGGAACATCCAGCCGGTCCGTCGGGATCGGGCCTACTGATGGAGACAGGGCTGCCGGGACCGTCTCTGATCCGACCCTGAGAGAGAGCGTCGTGAACCGCCAGGTCCCCGAGGGAAATTCCTACGCTGACCTGTTCATGAGGCCTTTTCCCGTCTGGAACGACAAAGCAGGTTCAAAAAAATCTTCTCAAACCACTGTTTAGACCTATTCAGACCATGTGATTAGACTGGACGTCATGCCATCATTATTGCTTCTACTGTCTGCCAGTCAGCCTGACTTAAATTATACTGCCTAACACACTTCCTGCCACCAATACCCAGATAAGTACATGGACTGAGGACAGCGCTGCACCTGTTTGTGGGCCCTTGATATTACAGACAAGTCCTCGTGGGACAGCCTGTCTCCAGCTGTCTTCCTGGGCAGGCGGCGTGCCAGGGCAGCTGGGAGGAAACAGGGGGCTGCTGGGTACCAGGTGGGTATCCATGACAGGGGGGGTGGCAGGAGATCCTGAGGATGCAGGTTTCTCCAAGAGAGCTGGAAGAGAGAGACAACATGAAGACACAGGAACTCTTTAGACAGTTTGACCTCATGGAGAGGGACTGAAGGACATAGGTAATGGTTATGGTGAAAATAAAGACAAAGTGAGAGAGTTTCATCTTATCTGTCTGAGATATTTTTGTAACAGGAAACTTGTATAATCCTGTTGTTCTGGTCTTGTCTCATCATGTTACTCCATGTTATTTTAAGACTTTAAAATCATTTATTTGCACTTACTGTGTTGACATAACATAACATCAAATGTAGCAGCCGTGAAACCGCGTTCAACTGAAACTGATTGTATTTCCAGATGAACTGGTTTAGAAAATCAACACAGGTTTTTTAATGTGTGTGCATTTTCACATTAGTAACTATGCTTTTTAATGGGTATATAACAGGGATGGGCAAACTTTTTGACCCGCGGGACACAATTTATCCTAAAATTGGACACGGGGGCAGAGTTGAGAGCAGAGAGTTGGAGCGTTCCTTTGAACTAAGATAAATGGGATATAAAACCCAAAATGCTACATTTTAATAGCCTTTATGTTGTCATCTATTGGGGAAATGCAGGCATTGCAGGGAAAAGACAGAAGTATAGTTATAACATAAATAAAAATCATTTAATATTTAAGGATGGCGGGCCGCAATAAAAAACTCAACGGACCGCATCTGGCCCCCGGGCCTTAGTTTGGCCATCCCTGGTATATAAGGTACTCACATTGAAGTTTGTCCTGCAGGAGCATGAGCTGTTCCGTCTGCTTGACGTTGGTCATTTTCAGCTGCTGGTTCTCTTGCTCCATCTATAACAAAGTACAGACCTGTAAATACTTTGAGAAGAGATATGTAACTTTGCCCTTAATTATAGATGTTTATATTTGATGTTTTTGTAATGGAATCAGAAAAATGGCAGAACACTAAGCCCAAATGTCAGCCTTTGTTAAACCCTCAAAAAAAAAAGCAGGACGACTCTTGGAGCCGTCGTCCAAACCATAGAAGATTTATTACATTGATTTCAAGCCCTGCCGTTTCAGTCTTACGACCTTTATAATCAACGTAAGAATAGAGATTTTTGAAATATAGCAGGATGGGTCTGTGGCCTGAGACTGAAGTATGATATGTTACAGAATTGGCACTTTCTACCATTTTCCTACTACTCTTCCTAAACTGATTTCTGTTCTACTTTAAAGAACCAAAAACTACAAACGCTAAAGTCTCCACAGTTTAACAACACAGAAAACCAACCGAAAAAAAGGCTTTGGAGTGAGATATGTAAGATGTGCATATGTTCTTCTTCTCAAGCAGTGGCCGAGTGGTTAAGGAACTAAATTTGGGTCTAGAAGGTTCCAGGTTGTAATCTGTATCTTCTACTCTAACTTCAAATACCTCCACGTCCTCCGCCACTGAAAAGGCATCCACTGTCCCTCCTCTGAACATGTCCAAACCACCTCCATCTGTCTTCTCTAGCTTTTCCTCCAAACCTTCCTGTCTGTGTTGTCCCTCTAATCACCTCATTCTTGATCCTGTCCATCCTTGTAAACAGAACTTTATTAATCCCTGAAATTATAGAAAAATTGCTCTAGGTGAGGCTCGAACTCACAACCTTGGCATCACTCTGCAGGTTACCGTTTGCGCCACTAGAGCTTGTCCTAACCTCCTAAAAAGAACTTTATTATATCTAGATGTTCTTCTCTTTTATGTCCCTTTTTTCAGGTGTTGCCACATCGAGTCAACATTTTCCTTCTCCCCCTGTCCTCTGTATCCTCAACTCTTACTCTACCTCCATGTCCTCCCTCACTGCATCCATCAATCTCCTCTTTGTCTCCTATCTGGTAGCTCCATCTCTAGAATTCTTCTACCAATGTATCCACTGTCCCTCCTCTGAACATTTCATTATATTTACATATAATTATACATACTTTATATTGATAGACAGAGTTAAATCACACTGTCTTCCATTCTCTCTCTCTCTATATATATATTCATTCATATATCGTCAGCTGCTTATCCGTCACTACATGAGAGGAGCAGCGGTCTCCATGACTGCCACCCAAATCACGCTGCTCCATGCTGTGAGCCTTCCTGGTGGTGAGCTGTACGACATTCAGAGCAGAGTTCTGGTTGTGACATGTAGTTTAAGAAGTCTTTGTCTAATCTATGGACAGACAGTCGACAAGTTTCTTTCAGACTGAAAGAGTAAACGTTCCCCTTCAAACCAGCAGCAGCAGCAGCAGATCTGGCTGCAGGATGAAGGGATTTTTCCAGAGGCTGTGACTTGAGTAAAGCTCTGTACCTGTACATGTCTGGTCCTACCTCTCTGAGCTTCAAGGTGACCCAGTCTTTAATCTTGGCAGCCTTCTCCTCAATAATTTTTGCCTCCTGGGCTCTGACTAAGATCTGCAGCCAGAAGGAAAACAACAGGGGGGTGAAGGGTAATTCCGGTGAGATTCCATGAACATTAATGAATATTTCTGATCTGTTCCCGGTGCATTTCTCTTTACCTGATTTTCCAGCTGCATCTCTAATCTCTTTATCACAGCATCCTTCTGTTGGACCTGACTGCTCAGGTCTTGGTACTTTCTGTACACAGAGCTCTCCGACTCATTGGGTTGAATGTTTGCAGACTTCAGCTTTTCTTCCATGACATGGATCTGAAGGAAAGCATAATTACAGGAGTGAGTGCACAGACACGGCCAAAAGGCAACTCACGTCTGCACAGTTCCTGTGACAGTTGATGGGCAGCAGACGAAGCAGAGGAGGAAGCATTAGGAATACTTTTAACCCCCAGGGCTGAGAAGAAGAGAGACAAGGGCAGGTTAAATTAGCAGCTACGGCAAACACCTGGGAGCAGCTGTACTGACAGTCAATCACAGATTAACCTTCAACACGAAGGGCCGCAGAGTTGGCGTGACGTGTCTAAGGTTTCCTCTCAGGGAAACCACAGTCTCCTTTTGCTAAATCCCATCAGAGGTGGAGTGATTAGTGGCTGAACTTTAATGGGACGTGAAAAGCATTTAATGGGTGCTATATATATCTTTAATATTATTGTATCAGGTGCTGGACACAGAAATAGAGGCTTAAGGACGGACAGACAGAGAGGTAGGTAGGTAGGTAGGTAGATAGGTAGATAGACAGACAGACAGACAGACAGAGAGACAGACAAAACGACAGAACGACAGATGGATAGATTTTTATCTGATTCAACTTTTGGTTCTAGGAAGTTGTATACTATATACATATACACACAAGTATATATATATATATACATATATACACATATAAATATATATAAATATACACACACATATATAGAATATACATATATATATATAAATATATGCATACACATACAGCCATACATGCATACAGGAATACAGACACATATAGATATATACAAACATATACATGCGTATATAAAGGCACATACAGCAAGTCCATAGCTTATATTGGTTATCCCTTATACAGGCAAATTCACACACATACACGCCCAAGCCCATGTATATTCATTATTTAAGTATGGATAAAATAATAAAATAACAATGTATACAATGTATTTGGACTAAAACCTTCTGCCCTACCTGTTTCTCAGCGCTCTCAGCTCGTTGGTCGGCCTCCACCACCCTGTGCTCCAGCTCCTGCATCTGAGACATAAAAAAGGAAATGTAGATCCTGATAATAGCAAAAAATGTATATCGTGACAATCTGAAGTTATATACAGTAAAACCATAGAAGAAGGATTTGGAGCACATTGACTTCACTGCAGTGATACAGCTATAGCTTGTATTGTTCATTCATTCATCTTCATCTTGTTACCTAGTCCCAGGGACAGCAGTCTCTACGACTGCCACCCAAATCACACTGCACCATACTGTCAGCCTTCCTGTGGGTGGTGAACCCACTGGAGGGTAAATGGGAATAATGCTATGCTTACAAGCCCCTCAGAGGCAACCTGGCAGCTGCTGGATTCAAACCTGGGGCCTTGCTGATCCAGGTCCACTTCCTTCACCAGCTCCACTGTCGCCCCAACCTGCACTGTTATGAAATGATGTAAGCCTTAAACAATGAATCAGCAAATCATGGTCTGATTTGGTGATAATTCTGCAGCATTTCTAGGACATCTACATCATAGACATGTCCTGACTCTCAAACCTAAAGTAACTTTCAAAAGATACTAGAATACATTTACATTATTTGGAGATGAGAAGACATTGACAGTATATTTCTGCTGTTAGTAGTCATCTGAGGATTTAGTGAGACATTTAAGTTTGGTTAAATCTTTTTCTTTTTAATTTCTTCACATTTGCTCTATTCCAGAAATACAAGTTTGTATTGGCGTATCGGTTCCATCCCACACAATTCCCAGTTGGCTCCACACCCACAGTAAGGCTCAGAGTATGGTGCAGTGTGATTTGGGTAGCAGTGATGGAGACTGCTGCCCCTGAGACCCAGGAATGGAGGGCAAAGGGCCACATATGGGTTGGAAACCCTTGCCCTGGAAATATGACATTGAAGAGACAGTTCATCTTGATCTCTGAGAAGATTCATGGACATTGTAGTAATTACAGAAGACAAGGGACAGAGGGAGATTTTGCACCATGGAAACATATAGAAGGAACAAAGATATTCTAGGAGGAGAAGTAGGTCAACAACCTCATCTTCCACATGGATCATTCCATATCCCTGCTCTGGAAAACACACCCTGGACCTGTCAGGTATCAGTGTCACACACCTACAAGCAGTACCCCACTCCCTCATCTCCTCTACTTCTTCTTCTTCATTGACCCATCATAGCAGAGCAAACAGACTAATGGATTCAGCTGCTGCAGGAGGTTCATCTGAATCCTTGTCCTCCTCTTGGCTCCTTGTCTTTTGTCCTCGCCCTCTCAAACCTCCCCTCACTTCAACAAAGACCACCTTCATTCCCAGAATCCACCACTGGCAGAATGTAAATACTTCCTCACGGCCAGATTAACCTTCAGAGACACCACAGAGCGTCTGGCCGTGGGTCAGTGGTTGGAGGACGACTCCTCACCTCCAGGTCAAAACATTCAAGCTGTGACTCAGAGGGTTAGGGTTTAGTCTGAGCAGCAGGAGGAGGGAGAGGAAGAAGAGAAGGATGAAGGCACTCTAGGTTTTTGTTGTTTTTTCAGGGTAAGTTATAACATGAATCCTGTTATTGTTCCACCTCAAAAGAACGTCACTAAACTACAGAATCTTAAGTTCATCTCCTTCAGGGCATAATACTTTTAGTTTTGCGAGTAATGGCATGGTTAGGCACATGATTATACTAGACCACAGGTGTCAAACTCTGGCCCAGGGCCCAAATCTGGCCCGCAGTGTAATTATTTTTGGCCCGCGAGATAAAATCAAAATGTGTACTATGGTTGGCCCACCAGTATGTAAGACCTTAAATACTCTAAGAATTTGTTATAGCACGTACATTTTGTTCTCTAAAGAAAGGTTTAGAATAAAATGATCTGAAAAGACAAGAAAAGAGACAGAATAACAAACAGATATCAATGATGTGTGAATTTTTTCTATTACAGTTTCTCATGTGTTGATACTAATAAACGTTGGTTGTTTCAGGATCAGTGAATCCACATAAAAATACATTATTTCTTATCTGGAGAGAAGGGAAAACATGGACGTTTATAGTTAATTTTTTCATTATATATAGAGTTTGGTCCCTGACTTCATGACAGTTTTCAATTCTGTGCCGCTGTGAAATTGAGTTTGACACCCCTGTACCAGACCAATTGAGTAACTGGTGCAAACAGTCAGGCAACATGGCTGCCTCTATGGTGCTGGAATGAATTGAAACAAATAATTATGACAAACTAAAGTAGTTTATACTATAATATCGAGGGCAATTTGCATCGGAAACCTGCAATCAAGAAGCTAAAGTAGCCTGGGAACAAACCATCCTGGCTCAGCAGATCCAGTGCCCTGGTCTAACGCTAATGCAGCATCACATACATCAGTGCTCAACAGGTGACATATTATATAAAAAAGAATTGGCTAGACTGCCCCCTGGAGGCACCAACCATGTGGTTCCTCTGGTTCTTTCTTTGATTAAACACACCACTGGAATATTCCCAAAGGTTCTTGTGGGGGAACATTTGACCCAGAGTCAATGATAAAGTTCCAGATCCTTGTCTTTGTCTCTCTCAGATATTAATCAGTGAGAGATGAGTGTCATCTGTCTGACAGACTCATGATCCGTCTCCATCTTATCTCCACCTGTCAGGAGACAATCAACTCCTCTGGATTCCTGACTGAAGCCCAGACAAGAGTCATCTGACCCACTCCTCACTGAATGGACTGGAAAACTATCCCACCCCTCAACGCCTGAATAAATAAAATCAATTCAATCGTACCATTCTGAAGTTCTTAAGGTGACGTCAATAAGACATGAAATCATGACTCAAAAAACATAACTATTATCACTGACACCTCCCCCCTGTGTCCTTCGATGCACCCAACTGATCCAGAGACATGTGAGGCTCTTGGAAGACATTTAACGTAATTTGTCCATTATTAGGTTGGAATACCATCCAATTTAAAGATTCCAGGGAATAAGTTAATTAGGGAGCAGGGAAAAAACACAACAACACAGACAGGAAGGTTTGGAGAAAAGCTAGAGAAGACAGACTGAGATGGTTTGGACATGTTCAGAGGAGGGACAGTGGTAGAAGAATGATCCTAGAGATAGAGCTACCAGGTAGGAGACAAAGAGGAGATTGATGGATGCAGTGAGGGAGGACAAGGAGGTAGTTGGAGTCAGAGTAGAAGATACAGAGGACAGGGGGAGGATGGGAAATGCTGAATTGCATCTCGTAATAAGGCACAAACCAAAAGGAGAGTTTTTTTTCCTCCTTCCATAGTTGCACCCGTCAAATTTGTTACACTATTGTCCCTTCATATTCCATTTTTATCCCCCACATCAGACCGACTCCATCTTCAAATATTCCCTACGCAGCAGCAGCGGCAGTGTTGAGGTTTCATCCAACACTTTTAGCTCTGGGCTGAAAACTTCTCAACCACTAATGGAGCGTGAGATTTCATGCAAATGTTATCGGTCCCACGGGATGAATCCAGTTACACTGACTGATCCACACACTCGACCTCTTCTTCTGCCACTGACGGGAGGAAGATTTGTACTTTGGTTTGAAATGAAAACAATCAGATGGTGAAAAACCACCCTCAGATTTCTGTCTACAGCTCACACTCGGCCTGTCATCGGGGGCTGAAAGCTTTTTGGTAGTGATCCAATGCAACGATGTTGGGTGTTAATATTTTCCACTCTCTGCTGAATTCATCTGGACAAGTTGGAGTTTGACTTGTTGTGCCGGCGGTTGTGAAGACCGGATTTTTAGCTAGATAGTTATATAGATAGATTTCACATCTGTGCTGCTTCTGTTTCTGTAGAAGAAAACAACATGTGTTACAGCAGTCTTTTAAACTTGGACTCCTGGACTGGATGTCCAAGCCTGAAGCCTTGACTGAGTTTCATGAAGCGACTAACCTCACAATCAATCCATCAAATCCATTGTTGTTCAAGGATCTTTGCGGGCTGAGAAATGAACACATCACAGCTCGAGACTTTAGAACGACAGAAAGGATAAAATATGTCCAAGCACAAAATAGTGATTAAAATCAAAAAGCTTTACTAACCGATATTTACAAAGGATTAGTCGCTATTAATCCTCAGTTATATTTTCATTTTATTCTAATGAAACATTTTGATCGATCCACAGCCCATATTAAGATACAAACAAAACTATTACACAGAGAATAGTGGTTAGACTAATAATCCTCTGCAGAAGCCAAGTGGATTGCTCCTGCTCTGCCTCCAAAGACGGCAGGTCAAAGACGACCAACATCAGCCTCCTCTGTTTTTTCTCCTTCATGTTTTTCCATACCAAAGTGGGTCAATGTGTAAAACACTCCTAACTTGGCAAAAGATGAGGGGGGAGTGGAGAGGTGAAGCGTCTTTCCAAACAGCAATAACATGACGGCATGGTAGTTACGGAGAGGTGCTTCAGCAGCAGCACATGCATTACATATAAATATATATACACATATATATATCCACACACACACATATATATACAATATGTTTATTCATATGTAAAAATGAACATATGTATGTATATATGTGTATGTATGTATATATGTTTTAATATACTGTTTTTTATTGATACATTATTCTTCTGACTGTTTGAAGTCTTCTGCATGTTTTTTAATATATACATATATATCATATATGCATATATATATATATTTATATGTAATGGAAGAGCTGCTGCTGAAGCACCTCTCCGTTGCTACCATGCCGTCATGTTATTGCTGGTTGGAAAAATGCTTCACCTTCCCTCTCCACCTTCCATATTATTCATCGGTTATTCGTCTGTGACCTACATGATCCGAGTGCACCAGACCAAGAAGCCCAGAATGATGGATAATGCAGTAAAACGGTCCGATGGTTCGGATTTTTTTTATCCGTCGATCGGTTTCCTGCTCCATGGTCTTGTCAACAAATTGACGTTAGACATTGGCCGCTTCCGCCCACTAGAGCGGCGAGCCAATAGACACATAGAACGACTACGTGATTTAACTTATATCTATTTATCAATATATGTATATGTATAATTATACATATAATAAGATTCTTTTTAGGTTTTTTTAATCGGTCAGTGATTGTTCAGTGCACAGCACTTATATGACAGTAACATGCAATGTGATGCCGAGGTTGTAAGTTCAAGCCTTACCAGAACAATTTTTTCCATTATGTCTCAAGGGATTAATTAAGTTCCCTGGATTTATCTATTTATCTACAAGGATGGACAGGGTCAGGAATGAGGTCATTAGAGGAACAACACAGACAGGAAGGTTTAAAGAAGAAGTCAGATTGATATGGACATGTTAGGAGGTTGAGGTAAGCTCTAGTGGCGCAATCGGTCAGCGCGCGGTACTTATAGGACAGTAACCTGCAGAGTGATGCCGAGGTTGTGAGTTCGAGCCTCACCTAGAGCAGTTTTTTTTTTTTATATTTTCCCCAGGGATTAATGAAGTTCTGTTTACAAGGGTGGACAGGATCAGGAATGAGGTGATTAGAGGGACAACACAGACAGGAAGGTTTGGAGGAAAAGCTAGAGAAGACAGATTGAGATGGTTTGGACATGTTCATAGGAGGGACACTGGATACATTGGTAGAAGAATTATCCTAGAGATGGAGCTACCAGGTAGGAGACAAAGAGGAGATGGATGCAGTGAGGGAGGACATGGAGGTAGTTGGAGTCAGAGTAGAAGATACAGAGGACATGAGAGGATGGAAAATGACGATTTGCTGTGTCAATCCCTGAAAAAAGGACAAACCGAAAGTATATTTTGTCTTTGTGAAGTGAACTTTTACATTCACATCGTTTTTCCAACATTGTCCATCCATCATTCGATGGGAAATCCCCCTTCATCATTCTTATGACTGTGAGTAAGGACAAAGTGGTTTTATTTTTTTTTCCCTAAAATATTTTCCTTCGAAAGAGGCTGGTATTCAGTCTTTAACAGTTGAGCTGAAATTCTATAAAGATGAAGAAGAATTCTCTTCGATGGTTTGTTATGTTCACAGATAAAATTTATTGCAAATTTAACTTTGTGGCTGTCTGAATTTTTCACTTACTTGTATTTGAGTGACTGTTAAAAGACTGTACCATACGACTGATTATGTGAATAGTATCTTATTATATGGAGCTAACACAGTGTGCGATTAATAATCAACTCCTGATTTATTATACATTCCACTTAGACTATTTTTGTTGGAAACTCCTGATGAACTGAGAATCAATTTGACTTCAGTAGCCCAGTCTTTGATTTGTTTAGATTTATTTTCACCTCAGTCAGTGTTGCTGCAGACACAGCATTAATGATGATGATTTGCAGCTCTAAGAGTGGAACTCTTGACGCCAAAATGTCACCGATGCTTAAAACAAAGAAATGTATCCATTATTTTTTTTTCAATGTGCTCAATCAGTTAACTCTACTGCAGTAATTTCTCTGAAATATAAGACTTTGGCAAGGACTATATTTAGTTGAGGATTGATACGTATATTTGCAGCAGCTGCATCATTAATAACCAGAGCTGTGAATGTGAGACTGGGCCAAAACTAACTCCAGTCCCACCTGTTAATCAGGCCAATGATTCAAGTCAACTCCCTCTCTTCACAGATCATTTATGAAGTCTCAGACCATTATGGTTATTTTCAAACCATCCGTCAGTCAACAGCTTCCAATGAAAAGGCATAGAAAGAAATGGGGAAAGGGCCAAGAATATTGTTCGAAAAAAGTGGTTGAGAAGTGGTTGAAAAGCATTTGTGGACGGTTCAGGGTGTGACATGTCACAGGTGTGCAGTCAGAATGACTGATGGGTAGATCTTAGGAAAGATTTTATCTGTGAATGGTGGCCCATATTTGCAGACCTTAAGGCAGAGGTCAGACTTTAAAACTACACATGGATTAGACCAGGGATGGGCAAATATTTTGGCCCATGGGCCACACTGGGTCCGTAAATTCAACATGGGGGGCTGATGTCAGGGGCAGGTAGATGACAAAAAGTGTAAAAGTGATGAGAAAAGGTTACATGCCTTTGCAAGATTAAATAATTTTTATTTTTTTTATTTTATTTGTCATTGTGACATTGTGATTCACACCACAGCACACGACGAAATTTAGCCTCTGCATTTAACCCATCACCAAGGTGAGCAGTGAGTGAGATGTGTATAAGAGACAGCATATGCAACAGATCAACATTGCAATTCGTGTACTCATGTGTGTGGTTTTCATGGATTTTATACACTTACCAGCCATGCAATAATTCCCTGTTGCCTTTCAAGAATGACCACACCAACCATACTACAGCCGTCCACAGACTTTAAAACTACACATGGATTAGACCAGGGATGGGCAAATATTTTGGCCCATGGGCCACACTGGGTCCGTAAATTCAACATGGGGGGCTGATGTCAGGGGCAGGTAGATGGCAAAAAGTGTAAAAGTGATGAGAAAAGGTTACATGCCTTGCTTTTAAAGATTAAAAGATAATTTTTTTTTTTTTTTTTTTTTTTTTTTATTGTGTTTTTTGTCATTGTGACATTGTGATTCACACCACAGCACACGACGAAATTTAGCTTCTGCATTTAACCCATCACCAAGGTGAGCAGTGAGTGTGGACGATACCATGCTCAGGGCACCTCAGCTGTAACTTCGCGGACCCAAGTCCGCTTCCTTAACACTAGGCCACCAACTGCCCTAAGCCTTTTCTACACCATCTATTGTACAAATGTTTGCAATGCAGTGAAATTATAGAAGGATAATGGTAACATAGGTTAAAAGTATAATTTGGACATGATTGGCGGGCCAGAATAAAATTCCAAATGGGCCACATCCGGCCCCCAACCCTTTGTTTGCCCAGGTCTGGATTAGACAAAGAGATTAGCTGTGAGCTATGAGGAAAGACAACTAGATGGAAACCAAGTAACGTTAGACTATTAGACTATAATCGGTCAACTCATGAAAACCAAGCACAAACCCAGAGAACACTGTGTGGTTTTGCCACAAATTTCCAGTTGTGCGATGATCAGGGATTGGATAACTGTTGACCAATTGTGTGAGTATCAAAAATCCTACATATTTGCCCACAATTGTACCTCAGCCTACCACACTGCACATGTGCAAACATAGATACGGAGGAGAAAACAAGTGACCAACAGGCTTCCAGAAGAGAAACACCAGACTGATCACAGTCTGCCAAGACATTTTCTTGTCCATACACATTGTCATTGTCAACTTTTTGCACCAATTATCAGGAAAATTTGTTTTACAAGAATTAGCATTATTTTCAATGTGTCTCAGAGAGCAACTGTAAGAATCAGTGCATCTCCACATGGAGGCTTAGATCCCTTCTCCTCCACTTTATAAACAATAAGGTCCTAGAGGGTAAGCAGTCCATTCCAACTGTCCATCGTCTCTTGGAGTGTGACCACACGAGACGTGAGCTTTGAACTGATCACCCCTGAGATTCACTCGTACAGTGTGTGAAGCAGAGGGCTACCATGATTGGAATTTAAAAAAAAAAAGACATAGTGTAGTCCTGGCTTTAGCATCTCTTAGAAAGTATGCAGTGAAACCAACGTGTCATTAGACTCTGCGGCTGCTCTGTTTATCTTTCTTCAGTTTCTATGCTTTGCAAACACCTGTTTGCAGTTGGGCTCAGTTTGGAGTTCACATTTCCAGATCACATCTGTCCAGCATGTTTGATTGACTGTGTCTGAGGTTGGACCGTGATAACAGACTGAACCGTCCTCTGGTCTGATCCAGAATAAGAGAACATACAGAGAAACTGGTAAGACGGGTCACACACACACACAAACATACACACACACACACACACACCTTCAGGCCCAGGGCAGCAGTAGAAGAAGATTATTATTATTATTGTAATTGTACAGGACATTCGCTGTTTGTGCTCTGCATTTATCCCAGTCATGAAGCAGACTAAAGGACAGGATTCCTTTCACCACAACTGTCATTTGTGCAAAAATAAAAGGAGAAAAAACACCCAGTGACAGAACTTTTTTTTTTCTTTTTTGCTACTGACTGTTTCCCCTCTCTCTGTAATCCAAACATTTCCACTGCTTTACCAACAAATCTTCACAACTGGACTGGATTTCTCCCTGACATTTGATTACTTTCCAAAGTGTCTGGTTGTCGGCCTTCACAACAGCCGCAGTTTTACAAGTGTTGGCCTCCTGTTAGTGGTTAGCCTCCCCTAACGCGAGGGTGGACCTTCGCGAGTGAGTAACGGGTGAGTTAAACTTGAAGTATTCACGTTGGCCGAAATCACGGCCCATCTCTGATGACACAGGCTGAGTGTTTACCAGATCAGCTGAGTAATCTCATCTGCACGGTGAACACACACATAAACACACAGTGGTCCACACGTGTTTCTGACTGATTCACATCTAATGGTTTCCTCGTGTATGAAACAGCTGAAATCGGAGGCCTGAGAAATAAAGGAGGACGATGGTAGAGCAGTGAGTCACAGCAGCCCAACAACCTGTTTAATATCTGTTATAATGTTATAAGACAGGTTTGTCCAATTACAGCATTTGAACATGTATGGTTAATTTTTTTTTTGGTGAAACCTGCCACCAAGTAAGAAGTCATTTCTTTCTAACCAATGTTTTATTGAAGGTTGAATAATTTCTGAGGCTTCTTTTTTAAAGTTTAGGTATTTTTCCATCCATCCATCTATCTATTCAATGATCAGTTTTCATCAGCTAACCCTTTACCAGGTTGGGGGGCAGCAGTTGCCACAACTGCCACTTAAATCCCATTGGACTATCTCATGTATCTGTATCAAAATATATAGTATTTTCTCTAGTTACTTTTGGAGTTACCAGCACTGTATCTCTTGTGCTCCATACTGTAGTTACTGTAGATCATCAGCCAACAGCTGATTTCTACAGCAGGTGTGTTTGTGAATGAGTGTCTGCAGCTTCTGTACAGCCTGATGCTTTCTTCTTACCTTCTCTGCCAGCAGCTCTCTGATTTTCCCTGCCTGAAGCCGAAACCTCAGCAGCTGCATCTCCAGAGCAATGCAGCGTTTCTGCCAATCCACGCTGGCCGTTCCAACAGCTCCTGACCCGCCGCTCCCCAGCACGTCCGCCATGGCGGCAATTCAAATTCTGCTTCTCGGACTAAAAAAAAGAAAGAGAGAAAAAAAAATCCCACAAAAATGTTTATGTCTTTGTGATTTGAAATTCCTGCAGAGTACAGAAAAGCAGATCTTTCTTCTGTTTTCATTTACAGCCAGAGGAGCAGAAACAAGTGATTCAACCTCTGCGATGACCACACTTCCCATGATTCACCCAGGAAACATGAGTAAAGCAAGGTGTAAGGATGAGTTAACAGTCTATTGAAAGTTTCCTCTCACTTTCTGCCTCCGTTTACAGCAAATACGTACAGAAACATGAGCTTTACTGCTCGTGAGTATAAACTAGAGTTGGCCTGCTGGTATATGGGCCCCATATACTGGAAGGATTTGTAGGTTTAGTGTTGTAGGTGTTATAACACAAACAGTTTGCTGCTGTTATGTTGGTGAAATCACACTGCACCATATCGCAAGCCCAATGATAATTTGGTTGGTCCGGATGGTGCTATGCTCAATGGCATCCTGGCAGCTGGTAGATTTGACTAGGCTACCACTAATGTGTGTCTTTAAATATAATTTCTCTTCAGAGAACTACAATTTATTGTTATTGATTCCATGTGTGGCAGTGGTGGCCTTGTGGTTAAGGAAGCGGACTTGGGTCCGCAAGGTCCCCGGTTCAAATGCCAGGTTGCCACTGAGGTGCTCTGAGCATAGCACCTTCCCAACCCTCATCACCTTCCCAACCCACATCACTTCTTGTACTTCTTGCACTTCTCGCAATGTGATTTGGGTGGCGTCAACAGCCCCTGGCGCCACCCCTGCGACCCGGCAACGGACAAGCAGAAGAAGATGAATGAATGAATGAAAGATTCCATGTTGACCCAAAACCAAAGTTTGTTTCAAACAAGAAAAATCCCACATGACATATCTGGACAGAAGGGAAACTAAGCTTAAATGATAAACTAAACTTCAGCTTAATTTAAAGCACAACATATTTTCTTCAGTAGTACACAAGACAAACACAGTTAACATGAAAACAGACTGAGAAACAGCTCAAAAATAAATAAAGAAACATTTTAAGTCGATGATAGCTAGACTTTACCTTTGCAGAAGGTAAAATCAAAGCATGGCAAAATAAACAATAAGCCATGTCCTACCCAAAAAATAAATAAGGCTGAATCATGTCTTGTTCTGGACATTTTTGGAAACCTTTTACCCACACATACGTCGTCAGAAACCTCACTTCCTCTGGGTTCCCGGCCCTCTTCACATGCCCACACACACTGAACAAAAACTCAGCAGGCAGCGCTGTGTGTCAGTGGGGGAGTTGGGTTCATGCGTGCCGACTCCCAGGCTCTGCCAGCTACAAAGCAGGTCAGCACTCGGCTTTTTAGCCAAATTACCTACCAGCCTGACCCCCCCCCCCCCCCCCCCCCCCCCCCCCCCCCCCCCCCCCCCCCTGCAAACCTGACCCCCCCCCCACCCCCCCACCCCCATCCACGACTCCCTGACCATGCAATCCCTTCTTAATTACAAGGCAGGAGTGAAACGAGATCCTGAGCTGCACAACAGTGTCTCTCTGTGTGACAGTCCCAATCACAGCTGAATGTAGGAGGAAGGGGCAGTTTTGGGGGGTGGAGGGGCAGTTCACCCCGGTGAAGAAAGGAAGAAAGAATGTGTGAGAATGAATGGGCCGAGTACTGAATGTGGGAAACTCTGGGGTGAGCTCCACCTGAAGTAGTTCTGACCAGTGGAACTTTTTCTCCTCCGGATTCTCATTCATCAAGGTTTAGGTCCAGCTGTGCTAACTGCTAATCCAGATTATCTTGGGTAAATAGAAGGAAAAGGCCATGACCACAGGCTTTAGGGTTAAAACCATGGAAGGTTTTTAGGAAGTGGACCTAGCCATCAGTGAAGACCTGGAAATAGACCACCAGAATTACTCAGCTGGTTCCAAAGGAAATTATTTTCCCTAGTTCCCTGGTAGAATTGCGCTCAATAATGGTACTTTATAAGAAAAGTAAATTCTACAATGTTTTCCAACATTTTATACTTACATCACAAAGTGCACGCCCTAGCCAGCTGTGCTTGATGCAAGTAAAAACACCTAAAAAGTATCATTAGATGCTTTAGATCAGTGGTCCCCAACCACTGGGCCGGGGGCCGGTACTGGTTCATGGGTGAATCGGTGCTGGGCCGCAAAGAAATAATGTTTCCTTTTGTCTCCATCTGTCTATTACTTCCACTTGATCCATACCCATATCAACAAAAGAACTGACCAATAGAATGGCTAGGATTCCATCATCAATAATGTAACTATATTTGATGAGGAAATATTTTCTCAGTGAAGACAACAACAATAAACTCAAAATGACTCAGAGTCACTGATACAAGATTATGGGAAAGTTATAGGCTGGGTGCACTTTATAAATCCTTGTTGTGCCCATGCATAGTTAATTCGGGTAGGAATATTTTATAGGTAGGAAAATATTTCAGAACACCGGAAATTTTATTTTATTAATGGTTATTTGTCAGCCACAACTTAACGACAGGTCCATGAAAATGGAACGAGACATTAACCGGTCCGTGGCGCAAAAAAGGTTGGGGAACACTGCTCTAGATTCAGGAGTTGCAAATGAACCAAACCTAGAGCATTTCTCTACTGTGTTCCTTAGTAGCTATTCCTGCCTCTGCCTCTGCACCTGCTACCTAGTGTTACTAAGACACAAACTCACCCAAAAAATAATTTTTCAAGTTAGATATGTTGCTTTTCATCTGTGTATTTCTAACAGAAACAGTCGTTCCCCTCAATACGAGCGTCCTGGCATACACGTATTTCAAGTTAGGGGTATTAAACTTTTGCAGGACTTTCCTCATGAGATGAGGAAACATGTGGTTATGAATGCTCAACCAAGGTCCATTGTCCACAATGCATGACTCTCATTTACCTGTTTCTTTATTTCTCTCTTTCCCTTTTTCTATGTCTATCATATAAATTGAGTCCTCACTCTGAGTTCTTCTCCTGGCTCACACTTTATTGCGTTGTCCCACTTTCTGTCTGTCACTTGCCGTTCATTTTTTTTACCCATTTTTATATCAATAATATATCTTAAATATTATCATGTTGTACATATATTTGTTTGTATTTAGAAAGCAGGCAATTTTTATTTGATTGAATTTCTAACTATTTGATTTTTAGTTAGGGGGAAAATTAAATCCAGAAAAGGAATCAACACATAGACTGCGTAATATTAAATGTAAATTCCATAAAACGTCTCCAGGTGATGTTTTCGAAGACTTAATTTTACCGCTGCTTATCTCTTTAAGTAAAATGAAACAAAAATAAGTTGAAGACAAGGGGGGGTTGAATTCACCCAAAGAGGCAGACACACTCACACAGAGTGCAGCCAGATGCCATCAGCACAACTGCAGACGTTCAAAGTCCAGCAGCTAAAACTGCACCATGGCGCTCCCTGCAATTAGTATGCTCATAAATACAGACCTCTCAAACAAATTATAGAAGTCATGCATGTGGAGGTTTTGCCAGTCGACCGCTGTACCCAGGCTGGACAGCCCAGGTCCAACTGCTGACGACTTGTTCTGTCTGTGGACGAGACTGGAGGGTATGAAGGTCAGGGTGAGCAGGAAGCTGGGGTTGGTGTGGGGAGTAGGGGGATAATAAGTCAATTTGAATAAGTCTGGCTCGGCCACACTGGGGAAAACTATGATGAAGGAAACCAAAGGAGGTCTGCTCCACATCCCCCTCCCCCACCTCCTCCTGTTCCTCCTCCAGGAGCTAAAACAGCTGGGTGTAAACAAGCCATTTGCTGGTTAAACGCTCATAGCACCGCCATGCTAATTCTTCCTTAAACAACCCTTTGACACTATCTGTTGATTGGACAAGAGGTGGTAGTTAAAGCTTAGGACAACTTAACTCCATAACCAACCCGTGTAAAATACAACAGGCTGTGCTTTTGTACAGTTAAATAAATCACTTAAAGAAAAGCTGATAGCTACATTGGTGAGACGAAAGACTTTGTATAAACACATTTGGTTGAAATAGAACCAATAATGTGTCTTTGACAGTCGACAAACACCTGCAGTAACATTATTAGCATCTTGCCTTGTACAGTCTTTAAATTCGTCTTTATCTTTTTTTAGGGGGTGCTACAGTGAATCTACGTTTCCCATCTCCCCCTGTCCTCTTTATCTTCAACTACAACTCCATCTACCTCCATGTCCTCCTTCACTGCATCCATCAATCTCCAAATTGTCTCCTACCTGGTAGCTACATCTCTAGGATCATTTTTCTATAACTATAACCACTGTCCCTCCACTGACCACATCCCCCTCCCCCACCTCCTCCTGTTCCTCCTCCAGGAGCTAAAACAGCTGGGTGTAAACAAGCCATTTGCTGGTTAAACGCTCATAGCACCGCCATGCTAATTCTTCCTTAAACAACCCTTAAACACTACTGTATCTGTTGATTGGACAAGAGGTGGTAGTTAAA
Source organism: Paraplagusia blochii (assembly GCA_016785265.1). Lineage (NCBI taxonomy): Eukaryota > Metazoa > Chordata > Actinopteri > Pleuronectiformes > Cynoglossidae > Paraplagusia > Paraplagusia blochii. The sequence continues at coordinate 54,237 of JAFBJS010058422.1, forward strand.
GCTTAGGACAACTTAACTCCACAACCAACCTGTGTAAAATACAACAGGCTGTGCTTTTGTACAGTTTGAAAGACTTAAAGAAAAGCTGATAGTTACGTTGGTGAGACGAAAGACTTTGTATAAACACATTTGGTTGAAGTCGACAAAAACCTGCAGTAACATTATTAGCATCTTGCCTTGTACAGTCTTTAAATTCGTCTTTATCTTTTTTTTAGGGGGTGCTACAGTGAATCTACGTTTCCCATCTCCCCCTGTCCTCTTTATCTTCAACTACAACTCCATCTACCTCCATGTCCTCCTTCACCGCATCCATCAATCTCCTCTTTGTCTCCTACCTGGTAGCTCCACTAAATGTATAAATGCAATTGTAAATTACTGTAGCAGTTAAGCATCTGTAAGTAGCATTTACTACGATAAAAAAACTCAATAATCAGAAAGAACTACTCAAAGATTAACTTTTTTGAGTAGTAAAGATTGACTAAAACTGGTCACTGCAAAGTTGAATGTGATAATTACACTGAAGAATCAGGACTGTGTCTGTCAGGAAGTGTCTTGGAACAACTGGTGAAAAGAGTCAGGAGTGGTGAAGGGAAAGGTTTACAGGACAGCTGTGAGACCAGCCATGATGGATGGATTAGAGACACTAGGAATAGGTAGAAGACAGGAGACAGAGCTGGAGGTGGAGGAGTTAAAGATGCTGAGGTTCTCTTTAGGAGAGACAAGGATGGACAGGATCAGGAATGAGGTGATTAGAGGGACAACACAGACAGGGAGGTTGGGAGAAAAAGCTAGATAAAACAGATTGAGATGGTTTGGACATGTTCAGAGGAGGGACAGTGGATACATTGGTAGAAGGATGATCCCAGAGATGGAGGTAGTTGGAGTAAGAGTTTAGGATACAGAGGACAGGGGTAGATCCAAACTGTTGACTCACTGTGGCACCCCCTGAAAAAGGTACAAGCCTAAAGGAGAAGAAGAATCAGGACAAGTGTCCATTCTCTTGGCTTTGTCTGGCTATAAGCAGGGCTTAGCATGCAAGACTAAGGAGTGAGAAGTAAAAGTGGGGAAGACAATGAAAAAAGGTCAAAAGAGGTCAAAGCCTCTCTCAACTCACTGCACTGAGACAAAACCAGCCAAAAACACCATCTTGTTAGGAATGAGGTCATTTGCAGTGTGTGTGTGTGTGTGTGTGTGTGTGTGTGTGTGTGTGTGTGTGTGGGAGTACTGTGGCCTGATGCATAACTTTTGTTACAGTTAAGATTTAAACTGGAGTCATTTTCTCCTCCTGCTTGAGCCTAACCCTCCATCAGTGGATGGTTTACAAAAACACACACAAGCTATTTTCCACTGAGTCTACTGTTATATACGACCTGATGAGTACTGTTCTCTCTGCTGCATCTAGTCTGTCAGGCATGTATGACAGTGTGACGAAAACAAAGCCAGGATGACAAAAATAAGGTTTTTTTTTTTTTTTTTTTTTAATGATCTGTGGGTCATCACTGATGCACGCTGGGTAAAATGCCAGGCCACCCAAGAAAGGCATACAGACAGGCAGGCAGGGAGGTGCAATGACATCATGTGAGGAGTCAAGACCAGATCAGTGTCTCCTCTCATGACTGCAGAGCAACACTCGTCTAACAGCACGAGTTCCCGCGGCAAGAGCAAACCCCGGGGAACACGATTGGATGAAAACACCGCCGCAAAAATCCCTGCACAACAGCTCCAACTGCAGCCCACACCCACAAATAGTTTTCTATTGACATTTATCCTGCATTATCCCTCACACTGACTCAGGCTTGATATCCCACTAGGGGTTTGATGTCTGTGACAGAAGGACTAAGACATCCAAAAATGATGTACTGTTGTCAGAACCCACTTCTTGGACAGAGTCTGATGACGACATCAGTCAAGCTCATTTAGAGTAAGTACATAGGAACTAGTTGTAGATTGGCTTCTGAAGATTCTACGTTTTCTATGTAAAAGAAAAGAAATAAAGCTTGGAAAAAAAAACTTTCAAAACAAACAATAAACTTCAAAAAACTATCACTTCTTTAGACAGGTCTTCTCGTTAAATCTTGGTCAGATTGAGTTGTGCTATTCTATATTACATCAGGGTTTTCACTTATCAGTGTTTCTATGGCAACATAATAATATAAGGCAATAAAACATCATTACCTATTAACCTTATAATTATACTTTAATGCCAATATTTAAGCTACATCTTCGAAATATAGATTATTGGTCTTATGTGTTTATGTTTTATGAATGTTTGATGAACCTAATAAGGTAGTCAACTACGGATGTTATTAAAGCCCCTAAGTTTAACCCTGATATACCCTGTGACAGCTCATTGGTGAGTTGGCTTTAGTTTGCTTAGTGCTTCAGCTGGTGATGCCATCAGTCTCTGTATGTAAGTGCTTAAATAGGATGACATTTTACATTGATTATTGTGAGCAGGGATGTAACAACAGGACCCCCCATATATGTCCTGCACCAATCTAACATACTTCTCTGCCACTCCTGACTCCTACCACATTTCCTCCCTTGGCACCCTATCATAGGCCGTTTCTAAACACAATGAACCTCCTTCTGACCATCTCTGTACTTCTCCATCAACATCCTCAAAGTAAATATTGCATCTGTGGTGGTTGTTCCTCAAATGGCTCATCATATCTCTCTGTAGTTGTCCACATTGCACTTAAAGGTCTGATCTTATGACACCTCCCTCTTCCCTGGGGATGTTTTTAGCATGGTACAATTGTATCATTATATATTGAAAAAAATAACAAAATTAACTCCAGACCAATTAAATACATTGATCTTATATCTCTAAAAACTATGCAATGTGCATACTCCCTCCTAGCAATGAAAGGAGAGAAGCCTCGAGAGATAAAACATTTCAAGGGTAAGTTCATGTCCAGTTGCCTGACCAAACTCTTCAACCTTTACCTGGATGACTGAGATTCTTCTCTTTACCAACATCATTGGTTACATCTTTAATTAGCCGTGCACTGTAGGAACCGAACTCGCAATGCGACCCTACACTCACAAAGACCTCTGGAACATCCACAAGAAAGACCAAGAACCCATCCATTTATCATTATCTGCAAAGCAACAATCTCAATGACCTCTTCCTAAATCTTACTGCGCCGTACCCGCCCCTCATGAACTTTCCTTCAGCTGGTGACTAGATCTTGCATTAATGGGGGACCCTTGAGTTCCACACCAATGACAGACATTTAGTCAACATGCCACACAGATGGGACTATTGCTACTCAAGTGTTGTTCAGATTCATTTCACTGTTTAAACCAACAACACACTGACCCCTACAGTCACTCATTCCATCTGGGTGAAACAAACAAGGCAGAACCTGACCAGAAGCTACCATGTGTTCATAGACTAAAACAACCAGAACTCTGGTGTTTGGTGTCAAAGAGAAAGTGCTTCTTAACCTTCTCGTAAGACATAGAGATGGAGCTGTAAACACACTCCACCTCAGGCCCTTACTGTATACAGCTGTTCCTTTTATGAGGTACGCCTCATGTACCGTTTTTCTTCCAGGGTCTCGATTGGGCGCCAGATTTTAAGAGAGTGGGCAAACTGGATGGTTTGGGGGGAGTAAACAATGATGTGAGAATCACTGACTGTCTTTTTACGTCTGTAGCAGGAGCACTAACTACGTATATAACTCTCCAGACCAGGCCTGACTCTCGAGGAACAATGGGTTCTATAATTTGTCATGCGGGTCGTCTCAGGAGCAGATAGATGAAGTGTTTTTCAGATGAATTACAGGTAAAAGTCATGCATAAAGCTAAAATGCTAAAACACTTTTAGTCTTTTTTACGGTCAACTCATGGGTTTGTCTACGTGTGGTTCTGACCAACCTTCAGTTGACCGGCTCTTCCCTCAGCAGCAGCTGTAGTTCTTCAGCTCCACTCAGCAGAGTCAATGCGACAGCTGGAGATCCACACACACACACTGACACGCTACTGACCATACAGCTGTGGTGATGTCAGTGATGAGGTGGTTCTATGATATCATCCCAGTTGTTGTCAACATCCAACCTGGACTTCCCCACTTTGTCAACCAGTAGCTCCACCCTCGCTCCTTCTATTCTTCAGAAAAGTAAGGCATCTCAGGAGACTGGATGTAGGTCAGTCCATGCGGATCAGTGTCAACCTGACATATCACTGTGTTTACACTGGAAAGATTGAGGCCAATCACCTGAGAGCAGTCGCAATGGAGCAGCAAAGTCTTCATCTTCTGATCATATGTTGTTGTGAGTTTAACAAAGACATAGGGAAGTTGTTCCTTATAATCAGAAACGTACAATCCAGACCGGGAGCAAATCACGAGAAGGGTTGTACATGTAAGATTAAGATTACATTTATTTTTTGTCATTGTGATTCGCAACGCAAAGAAATGTCACCTCTGCATTTAACCCATCACCAAACTGAGCAGTGTTAGGGGACGATACAAAAACTTGGCGGTACCGCAAGGTCCCCGGGGATTCAAACCGGGGACCTTGCGGACCCAAGTACGATTCCTTAACCACTAGGCTACCACTTCCCTTCTGCCTGTGGCCTTTACTTGCCAACAGCTAACATGTCAGTCTACCACAATAAAATACAGAAATATCATCCAATTACTTTTTGCAACAGTTCCAGGATGGCCAGTGTGTTTTTATCAATTTAGTTGGTGACTACTCACTAGTCAAGAACTACAACCTACAGTTCCCTGCTAGCTTAGAGCTACTTCAAGACTAGGTGTGGGCAAACTAAGGCCCGGGGTCTGGATGTGGCCCATTCAGCTGTGTAATCTGGCTCATGAGACTTTTCCAAATTATATATTTGGTTTGTACTGAAATGATACTTGTGCCTTTTTCTTTGCAACTGGAAATGCATCAAAATACCTTTCTATGGTTAAGTAATAAAGTTGCCATATAAAAGAAAAAAAAAAAAACATTTAAACCTTAATGCTAGCTTTTCCAAGTGTTTCACAATATGAATTATTAAATCTGGACATCTTTGACAAACAATGACTTCATGTGCTAAGTAACAGGTGGCGTCATTGCAACATCACATCCCTTAACCTTTCAGCTGAGAAGACAGACAGGTTTATGATGCCTGATGCAATGGTAAATGTTTTCATAAAAATTACAAACAGCGCCATCCATCTTTATTTTCAGTCTTATCTTAAAATAATTCAGTCTCAAAGGGCAGCGTCTACCGAGCAGCTTTTCGTATCAGATGTTTAAGGCAGTAAAAGACAAAGGTATGTCTTTGGCCTGCACTTTAAATCATGGATACATCCCGTCAGAACCTCCTCCCTCCCCCTCGTATCTCCTTATCTTGTCTCACTCCTCCATCTCTGCCTGTCTTACACACCTCTCCTCCTGCCATTCTGTCCTCCCTCTCCTCCTGCAGCACCTTTCCCACCCACCCCATCTTCTCCTTGCTCCACTTTCTCCTCCCCCAGTCTGTCCCTGCAGTCAAACCTGTGGCTCGGTCCCCTGAGCAGCTCAGGTTAATGACAGGCCTGGACAAACTGACCACACTCATTATCAGCGGCCGCCTTAAATACAGGCCCTGACATTCCTCTGCTGAGGTGTAAACATCCACCTCTGCAACTCCGCCATCCTGCAGACAGACACACTTTAAAGTGTCACTCTCCACCCCTGCAGGGCCGAGGGAGACATAGAGACACAGAGTCATGAGACAGAAACACAGAGAGAACCACACTTATAAAGACTGGGGACACAGCAACAGAGGAGGGATAGACTGGAGGGTCAGAGGATGGACCTCCATAAATAGACGAGGAGACACTGAGACAGGCAGCAAGGCAGGTAGATATGGAGACATCAATGAATGCAGTGGGAGACAGGAAAAATGACAGAGAGACAGACAAGGAAAGATATGTAGAGGTATACAGGAATACGGAGAGACATGCAGAAGCAGATAGGGGGACAGACAGAAAGAGAGAGTGATAAAGAGACTGAAAGACCGACATAGAGAGTGGGGGAAGGGTGAAATGACATGTTAGAACCAGAGACATCTGTCTCTACAGTCTAATGTATATGCTGTGGTTAGTGTGGGGTAAGAACTAACAGAGACCATGATGGAGTCTCTGATGGACATCAGCTCAGCAGTTTTAACTCTTCTGACTTCTGCTTCTTTAAAGCTTAACATAAATAATAAAAAACTTTGATTGGACACTTTTCTTAAAACTGCTAGAACATAGGCTTTCTGTATAAGGTGACCAACCTGTGGGTCACCACGTCCAAACTTTCATCAACATGCGACCTAACAAACCCAGTCAATAAGGTCACATAAAGCAGACAGACCAGAGTCTGTGAGCAGAATGAAGTCCGAGTTTCCATTAGAATAGAGTTGGACCAGACAAAGTTGAAAAAGTTTCACTTTATTAAACTTTATTTAAAGCTAGAGAAGTCAGATTGAGATGGTTTGGACATGTTCAGAGGAGGGACAGTGGATACATTGGTAGAAGAATGATCCCAGAGATGAAGCTACCAGGTAAGAGACAAAGAGATTGATGGATGCAGTGAGGGAGGACATGGAGGTAGTTGGAGTCAGAGTAGGAGATACAGAGGACAGGGGGAGACGGAAAATATAGATTTGCTGTGAAATCCCTGAAATCAGGGCAAGCAGAAAGGAAAAGAAGATTTATTTGACATAAATATATATTGACAGACGAGACGTTTTGATTGAAATACAGAACCCTGACACAGATCTGTATGAAACCCAGAGGAACATCTCAATCGGGGGGAGGGCCCAATAGGTAGATTGGGATCTACCAGTAGATCTCTAAAGAAGTGTTGGTAGATTCTCAGCAACAACATGAATAAATAATAGTAATAAAAACTAGAGACATAATTCTGTTTCAAAATGCTAAGCACTGAGTTAAGTATTGAGTCATACGGTATAACATATATCATATGTTAATGTAGAGAATAAGATATCCAGTTTATATAGGTAAATATATTTAAAGTTTTCAATCTAGGTAGATCACTTCAACCTGGTCATTTGAAAAGTAGCTCTCAAGACAAAAAAGTGTGGAAACCCCTGGTTTAAATCAACACTGACAGTGTCAACTAACCCATGACGACTGTCACCAACTACTACTAAGCCAAATACAGAATCATGTATTTGTGTTTGTATCTGTTTTGATTCAACCACCAGACCTGTGGAATCCCCAGGGTCTGTGAGAAACTCCAACCAACCCAGAGTCTGTAAAACGAGCTGGATGACTGAGAGCCTTCAGGGGCATCCGCGTGTGTTTTGGTTTGGGATTAAAGAGTCAGACAAACTACCAAACAGTGACAGGGCTTCTACGGGGGCAAGCAGCGACTTGAGATTTTGTCCAAAAAAGGCCAGAGGGAACAGGTGTGCCAGGAGCGCACCGCTGAGCAGAATAGTAGCGATCGTAAAACTGTGGGTCAGCAAAATAAAGAAGTCCATGCAGGCATCTGTGTCTAAATACAAAGCCCAGGCTTCAGCTGCAGCTGCGGTGTCTGTGACCGAGGCTACCCCGGGGAGTCCCGGCTCCAGTCCATCCACACGGCGGAAGCGTGGAAGTCGGCGCGTAAAAGAGTTAAAGGTGTTTCTGCTGTCTTACCTTGGGACTTGTGTTGACTCTCGCTCCCCGCTCGACTTTCTCCTCTCACGGACACCTTCTCCCGTAAACCGGCGCAGCTGGGACCATAACTTCCTCTCCGCTCCGTCGATTTTCTCCTCCTCACTCCTCCTCCTCCTTCACCGCTCATTCATTTCGCCAGAGTTGGAGTCGATTATTCTGTGTCTAAATGCGGCACCGCGTCCTCCCCTGTCTCTGTCTGTCCTATCCTGTCTTGTCCTCTGCTGGAATCACAGCAGACTGGAGTAGGAACTCCTCGACTCCTCACTCTCTCGGCTCCTCCATTCAACAGACTCATCCCATATTCCTTTAAAGGGCCCAGGGCAGGATCAGGTTTCTACAGGCAGCGGTTCGACCCCCTCCTTGTCTCCCCTGTCTCCCCGTCATGGAGCTGCTCAGGATATTGCATTAAGGCTGCTTTCTGCTCGGGGTTTCCCTTTACGATGTAAACACAGTCGGTGAGGGTTTTTGTGTGGAGCTGCCGGGAGAAAGTGTGTCTGTGACTCCTGCAGTTTTATTAACTTTTTATTTCTGACAAAAAAAAAACAGATTTATGCAGAAATACTGTCCAATTCCCATCTTTTATAATTACGTATAAATTGTGTATTAAATTATACTTTTTAGCTTAGCGGCTAACTAAAACTAGCCCCGAGATGTCGTAGATGGGCAATAAAAATAACTAATAATAAAACAGAAACAGTAAATAAGAAACTATTAAAAACAAAAGAGTGTTTTATTAGTAAATTAAACTGGAGGTACACTGAATCGTTTTAATCTGGTTCATTAAAATCAAAGAATCATGGCAGTTATAGCTTGAAGATGGATAGATAGGCAGGTAGGCAGAGAGATAGACAGGGAGGAAGGTTGACAAACAGACAGGTAAGTAGACAGACAGATAGATAGAGAGAAGGACAGACGGACGGATGGACAAACTGACAGACAGACAATTTTGGGTTATAAAGAGCCCAAAATTGGCCTAAAAGACGATAAAAAAGGGTGAGAAGCGTAAAAATTTTAATAAATGGGGGGAAACTAGCTTCAAGCAGCTACATATTTTCTTCTCCTTTCATCTTATCCCGTTTTTCAGGGGTTGCCACAGCAAGTCATCAATTTCCATCTCACCCTGTCCTCTGTATCTTCAACTCTAACTCCAACTACCTCCATGTCCTCCCTCACTGTATCCATAAATCTCCTCTTTGGCCTTCCTCTTCGTCTCTTACCTGGTAGCTCCATGTCTAGCATTCTTCTCCCAATATAACCACTGTCCCTCCTCTGAACATGTCCAAAGCTTTTTCTCCAAACCTTCCTGTCTGTGTTGTCCCTCTAATCACCTCATGCCTGATCCTGTCCATCCTTGTCTCTCTTAAAGAGAATCTCAGCATCTTTAACTCCTCCACCTCCAGCTCTGTCTCCTGTCTTCTGTCTATTCCTAGTGTCTCTAATCCATCCATCATGGCTGGTCTCACCACTGTCCTGTAAACCTTTCCCTTCACCTTAGCTGACTCTCTTCTATCGCAAATCACCACAGAGACCTTCCTCCAGTTGTTCCATCCTGCGTGTAGTCTATTCTTCTCCTCTCTTCCACAGTCTCCACTGCTCTGAACAGTTGAGCCTAAGTATCTAAACTCCTCCACCTTCTCCACCTCTACTCCTTGTAATCTCACCATTCCACTGTTACCCTTTTCATTCACAATTCAAGCTGCTACATATGAAGATACATATAAAGCCAGACATAGCATAAAGTTAACACAAACCTAAAAAAATGTACCAAAAGGCTTTAGTTTACCCTATATAGAAGCTACACATTATGCAAATAAATGGACATTAGTCCAAGGGTAACTTAAAGCTAGCCCATAAAAGCTAGACATATATAATTTATATTAAATCATTATAAAGATTCACTCAATAAGTTGTGTTCTAGCCTATTATAAACAAGGAGGCGTAGTGGATAGAGCTTATAGGTTAGCCCTTAACTTGGTCGACATTGTTTTTTGTAAAGTGATTTCATGGTATTTGATAAAGCACCATATTTGGCCAGAACTAGCTAACTTACATAGCAGAACAATAGTGTCTAAAAAGCCAAATAAGCCTGAAAAATCTTAGCGTTACTTTATGAGCTTAGAGTATAACAACATTGGTCTAAACAATATTGGCATCGCAATTCCTTCGAGGTTATTACCATACAGGTTAAGATAATTGAACAAATAAGGTAAAAATAGTAGCTATAAGATAAACAGAAAGGGTACTGTACAAATGTAACCTTATGCATATCCTGGTGACGTTACCGAAATTATACATTGAACCAAAATATTCACGGCTTTACTCTTTAAAGACCTGAACCTAGATTTTACGACATGTAACCTTTAGTTTCTTAGATCTTTTAATATAATAAAGTGCTGCCTGAGGGAAAAGTCCCATATTTCACAGTTTCTTCAGTTCTGACACACCCAAATTCAGCGTTTTAGGCTCAACAATAATTTGGTCTTTTTTATGGAGCCTGTATTTATACAGTCACATGCACAATCTGTTCCCTAAATGAACCGTACTCATAAAAACTGTAATAAAATAACCCTGTGGCTCAGTCAGTCTCTGTGAGACACAACCATGACATGACAGCAATAAAAGAATTTTAATAAAAACTGGGCTGCTACCGTACTGTACTGACGTGTTAACTGCTGTGCATTTATACCACTGCTTAATTCACATGACCTACATAGCATCAAATATGGACCACACTGGGAAGAATACAATGCTGCCCATTTTTACATAACACATGACAGCAGTGTGTGACACTTTAAAGAACCACAAATATGGGCTACCTTTTTTTTAAAACCTAACTGGACTCCTGGACCAGATTGCACAAAATGGGCATAAACTGAGCTTCATATGAGTCCAATAAAAGTAGAAAATGCAGAAATATATATTATATATACAGAAATCTATAAATCCCTTGGGTGTATCCTTGGAGAAATGATGCCAATGCATTTAACCCATCACCAAAGTGAGCAGGGGGGCTGCTGGCTGAACCAGTGCTTGGGGAGCAGTGTAGGGGAACCATGCTCAGGGAACCTCAGCAGTAACTTGGCGGTAGGGGGATTCGAATCAGGAGCCTTACGTACTCAAGTTAGCTTCCTTAACCACTAGGCCACCAACTGCCCCAATATTGAGGAGATATTTGACAAGAAAATTACCAAAATTTTAATGATCCAGTTTTTGGGAAAAACATCCTTTCTTCCCATGTTCTGAGCTTGTTTGTACAATTTTAGATTAAAAAAATCCTGATTCTAAAGACCACCATGATGGACTTTGTAAAGTCCAGATTTGGGGTTTTTAAGTAGCCATAATTACAGTTTGTTTGTTTATAGGCTGCAGTTTCAGACTTTTTCAGCTTTACAGGAATCAAACATTGTTAAACCACCATGTGGAGCTTTCGCAACTGCAGAGAATCATTGTCTGGGGCAGTAAAAGGATTGTTGGGGATTGTTTGCAATAATCTGAGACCACATTGATGTAACATGGCACACAGAGGTGTGCTCAGAAAAGGTTCCAATTGTTGGAAAACAGAAATAGGTGAAGTTCCATCAGGGCAGCAGACAAATGGTCCTAGGAAGACCGTGCACTCTCAGTTTACAGTGTTTTATGATCTGGGTTTGAGTCACTAAGTAAGAAATAATCCGCAAAGTTCCACGGAGGCAGAGTGTCAAGAACCGAAGTCTTAAAATCTCATAATCTGGCCTGAATCAACTGACACACCGCACAGGATTTCTGTGTGTTTGTGTGTTAATGCGCAAAGCATGCAGTGGTGTGACACACCCTGCTGTGTCCACTGACCAGAGTCGTCCCAAAAGCGCACCAATACACACACGTTGACACAAGGACGGAGCCAGACACAGTCAAACCTGGCACAGAAACAGAGGCGACGACCGCACACATGCTCACAAAGGCACTTTATAATCACAGGTCTATTGTCTTCATCTTGGTTTTTCATTGTTGATTATTTCAGTTTCTGAAGTGAATGGGTAACAATGTTCAAATATAACTAGTCCAGAGTCTCAAACCTTTTCAGTTTCCACATAGTTTAAGACAAGTTTTGCTTCTGGTAAGAGACAGAATCACAGTGATCTATCTATCCATCTGTATATCTATCTATTTATCTATGATGCTTCAAAATTAGAATTGAGCTTCACTAACCTGCCCCTACTTTGTTGGCCTATGCAAATGGATTACTTTGGAACCCATAAGACAACTAAGCTCCCACAAATGATAGATTTGGTCAAGGTTAGATCACATTTACATTATCATTTAGGCGGGCATGCAATGGAAAGGAAGGAAAGGAAACCAAACTCCTTGATATTGTGTTTCATGGGGACAACACCATGCTCATGCGATAACTTGGCAGTAGAGGGACCCAAGTCTTTTGGGACGACTCTGGTCAGTGGACACAGCAGCGTGTGTCACATTAAAGCACTCGAGTCGTGGTGCCTTAGCTCAGACTCAATGTCTCTTCTTATAGCGTGGAACTCCAGGGTTCACTTCCTCGGAAAGATCAAATCCCAGTTAGGGTGATTGGCCTCTTTCAGTGAAGGTACATGAGGGGCTAGTATCGAGGTGAAGTGTGATTTGGGGGGTATTCATGTGAGAGACCCCAAAGACCTGATCCCTGGTCAATATGTCTGGGGAGAGGGAAGCCTAGGTGCCCCTCCTCAGACTACTGGCCTGCAAATCGGTAATGGATAAGTGGAGAGAATAAGTGGATAAGTGAAGAGAAATGGATGTACTCTACCCATCTTTATATTTTGAAAAACCACTAAAACAAATCACAGATATAATTCGCAAATAAAATGTTGAAATAGTTGGAATCAGAAGTGAAGAAATACTAGAGGTACTAAAGTTTATCCTGAGAGGACCATGAACATTTGCACCACATTTCGTACAATCCATCCAGTCCTTGTTGACATTTGAGTCAAAACCACAAACACGAGCCTCACAGTGAGAGAAAATCTCAGTTTCCACATTTGGATCAAACCGTTTCGCTCCATTTAATACATGCTATTCAAATGTTTTAACACTACACCCTGAATAAAGGCTATAAAAATAAGACAAAAACTACTTTTTGATATCACCTGTAGTCCAGCAACGCATCCTAACCCAACCTTTACTGCAACATTTGAATGACAGTGAACTTTTCAAACCACTTTCCATCTTTAATGAGTGTGGGTTCCACAGGAACTCTGGCTTGTGTGTATTGATTTATTCCTCCTGATATGATTAAGTGGACGAGGTCAGTGTGCAGCAGGGAGGAGTGAGTACAGCGCAGCGGTTTCAGCTCTGGAAATGGCCAGACTTCAGTCTGTGTTGCACAATAATTCAGTGCCTCAGTGATTTCAGTCAAAACAAGTGGTGTCAGACCTACATGGTTTACATGCCGAGTGTCAGGCACGGCTGCCAGTGTGGCCAGGGGGAAACTGGGATAGAGGGGAAGGAGCTGGGAGCAGGTTTAATGAGTTTGTATAGAGAGTACTGGAAAGATTGCCATGTAGGAGATGGAGCAAATTGAAGAAGCCATCAGGCAAGGATGGGGTCAGACCCAGGACATGGAGAACACAATTTTGAATAATTGTAACAATAATTGAAAATGTGACTAAGTGATGGTTGGTTCAAATCCTGACTGAGAAAGGGTTGTGGTTATTTGAGCAAGTACCAAAAACTCCCTTGTTCCCTCAGTGCACCACAGTGGGTTGGATCGGTACCACACCTCCGTCTGTCACAAGAATGACCCTGATACCCTCTATACCATTGAGTTCCAAAATCCTGGGTTGGGTGACCACAGGAAGGTTACCAGTTATAAAAAATATCTAGCAGATCAACCTAGTGGACTTGAGTTGGCTCCATAGTGTAGCTGTGAACATGTCTACTGTTGAAACAGATGGAGCAGAGAGTCCTGGGTTTGATTTCCAGAATATCCACAAGATTGGTCCTTGTCAGGGGCAACCAACAACAGTTCTTCTTCTCCTTTCGGCTTATCCCTTTTCTCAGGGGTTGCCACAGCGAGTCAACAATTTCCATCTCACCCTGTCTGACCGATCTGGAATGGAATTCTTTTTGTTTTCTCGCATCTTTAATTTGGCCTAAGTTTTACGCCAGATGCCCTTCCTGATGCAACCCTCACCATTTATCCGGGCTTGGGACCCAAAAAAAACACTTGCTTATGCTCCGTAGTGGCGGAGCACAAGCGAGTTAAAACAACTAATGCTGTTAACACAATAATTTCCCCAAATATGGGTGCATTAAAATATAAGTTTCTTTCTTTAGCAATCTGGTAACTCCTGAATAAGGCACTGATGAATGTGTCCTTCCTTCTTCTAGGCCAAGAGCACCAACCACTGTGTTATGGCCGGGCCCATAAAATTGTATTAAAAAACAGTACAGAACGAATCAGAAATGGGAATGCATCCAGATATATGCTCTAAAATAAATATCTCACATAAATATCTTGCAGAGTTATGTCACCTCGGCCTAGAGTCAATCTCTTATTGTAGTAGATGTGAAACTCAAGGGTTCACCTGGACAAGATCCAAACCAAGAAGGAGGGATGGTTCGTTCCAGTTGGCGCAATACCCTGAGGAAGGTTCATGAAGGGCCGGTATTTCAAGTGAGATTTTGATGGTGGAGGAAGGAGATGAAGATGTGTGGTGGTGGTGGGGACTGCTGCCCAAAGACCTAGTAACAGATAAGATAATTAAGAAGGATGTTCATCAAACAACAAACAGTCTCATGTCTTTAGGAAACACATTTGACATTTTTTAAGGACATTCGGAATTCCTTTCCCAATGGTCGGCATACTACAGGATGTGGCTCAAATTGTAGATACTTGCATATCAAACATACCACTAATGTCCTCATGGTCAAGGCTACTGATTATGCTAGAGGTTTACAGAGACAAAAACAAAGAAATGTAATCATGTTCTAAGTCCCCCATGCCGTAAAGGACCTTCTCCATCTGAATGATGGACAGTGAGTTGTTTGACCTGCCCACGGACAAACATTTTTTTGCAACTTTACTTAAGGTTGGGGTAATCTTAAAACCAATTTGAATAGGCAACTGGTCTTGACACAAATAAGTTGAAGACAAGCGTGAGGCGAAACATTTTCAACTAACTTGAGGTGACTACAGGTCCCTATTTTTATTAATATGATGATGACCTGTATGACTGGGAATCTCCAAAAAATGTTAGGCTGGAGTCCTAACAGCTCCGTTCACAGACTCTTCCAAACAACTAGCCTAAAAAAGTGAAACCTCTCAACCTCTGGTCTTGGTAGGACCCATGTTTCAGGTCTTTGGTAACGAGTAGTCGACCTCGGACCTCCCAGAGGTGACCACTTTAACCACTGCACCATCTGGCTGAGGCTAGGATCCATGTAGTTATTGTTCCACTCTGTTCCAGAAACTGGGACACAAATCTAAGCAGTGTTGTGGCCCATGAAAACAGCTGTCAACCATCCCTCATCTGACACATTTTGCTTTATAGCAGTGAAACCAGTGATGTTCTCTCTGCTATAAATATTCACTACAACACAATGTCTGTGTGGTGGAAACAGCACCTAAAAGCACCATTTATTGCTGATTAAGCTTCGGCTAAACTCCTCCGTTTCCCAAATGTACGAGGAAATAATTAGGCTCCTTTGATTAGAGTCAAATTAGAGACAAGTCTTTGGGATTTACGTCGTCAGTAGAACAACAGTCGCTTCGGGGAGAGAACAAACACAAAATGAGCCGTGGAAAAAAGCTGTAGAGGATTCTGGGTTTTTGGTTTTTGCTTTTTATAGAATTTGTGGACTGAATCAAACATAAAGAAGAAAATGGGGGAGTTAATCCTTTAATTGGTCTTTACTGTTGGCTGTAAATTATGTCATCTCACGCCCAGTACAAGTGTTTACGGGACTGGTACTTCCTAGAGTATTGCATGACTTGATATTATAACTTTAGGGGGATATTGTGGTTGTGGTGGAGAGAAAATCTTCAATCTGCCTCAACTTATGAATGGACTTTGCTTAGTCAAGAAATCTTTGTTGCTCAATGATGATTAAAGATATGTAGATTCTAACCTCCCTACCCAAGGTGCTCAGTCCATTTAAACCAAAAATCAGAGTAATTTTTCAGTAAGGTCCATTTTCTTTTTTTTGGCCATATATGAAAACGGACAGAAGTGAACAGTGTTTTCTACTGGCTTGGGCTCCCCTAGTGGCGGGGCATCCCTAATTACAACTAACGACCTATGAATGTTTCAAGGACACTGTAACACATAGATAAAGACCGGGATAAGGGCCGGATTTACATTATCATTGACAACTTAATGTTGACTGTGCATCAAGAGTATGTGTGGGTGGCATTGTTCTGAAGTATTTTCCTACCCACAATATTTTCCTATCTGTATTGAAAATTTCTTGCCCTGTCTGAAGTTTTTTCCTACCCATAATATCTTCCTACCACTTGTTTTAAAGACTGTAACATATTTTTATAGATGTATAAAAACACCTATAATATCTAACACCTTTAAAAGGGTGTGTATTTAAAGTAAAATTTGCATAAGTAGACTACATCCACACCCCCTGGTGGCGATGCCCTTGGTTGCAGCCCCTGTAGCTCATTCTGTTAACCTGGCCTTGGTTTAGACAAGTTAAATTGGTGTTCTCTAACCTTTTTTGCACCACGGACCGGTTAAATGTCAATTGGTAATTTTTTCTCAGTCCTGTCTTTAAGGTGTAGCAGAATTATACCACTTATTAAAATGAAACGTTCGGCATAAAACTAGAATTTCAGAAGTGAAATTATCAATGTTTATCAACTATGTATGCAACTTAATTAGTGAACATAGTTGAGAATCACTTATTCACGTTTGTCTTTTGAAGCAGCACTCTTCACCTCTAAGTGACAAAGCAGTTTTTAAGGCTTCATTGCTTCAATAAAGAGCTGCTACAGCGAGGCTGAGAATAAATACTCTCTTAAAGACGGCACAAATAGTTGCCTTTTTTTTACATATTGGACCTAGACTGGTCAGAAGTGGTGGCCTTTTGGCTGTGGTTTGGGTCTGCAAGGCTTCTGGTTCAAATCCACCAGCTGCCAGTTTACCACTGAGGTTCTCTGGGCGTAGCACCTTCCCAAACCACATAACCTGTCAGCTGCCCCTGAGACCCAACGACGGACAATGAGATGAAGCTAAATGAATGAATGACCTAAAATGAAAACACAGACACAAGGAGATCCTCTAATTTTTCAAAATAAAACGCGTAAAATATTAAGTAAA
Organism: Paraplagusia blochii; assembly: GCA_016785265.1. Lineage (NCBI taxonomy): Eukaryota > Metazoa > Chordata > Actinopteri > Pleuronectiformes > Cynoglossidae > Paraplagusia > Paraplagusia blochii. Next base: position 71,196 of record JAFBJS010058422.1, read on the forward strand.
ATTGAAAGAGGGTGAGTTAAGCACGATCTCTCTGCGGCGCAGTACCAATTGAACAGAGGGCAACTTCGAGCGCCCGCAAAGCAGTGAGTGGGGACGGTGCCATGCTCAGTGGACCTCAGTGGTAGCTTGGAGATAAGGGGATTTGAACCGGGGACCTTGCAGACCTGCGTCCTTAACAACTAGGCCATCAACTCCAAAAGAAAAGTTACTCAAAGTTGGCAGAACAACAAATCACATACAAGTTTAGAAACTACAATGCACTAAACAAAGCCAAAAGAAGAAAAAGAAAAGCCAAAAATTTAATTCCATAAAAATGTTCATCTAAAACTTGCAGTCACGAATAACATTTCGACAATTAGCTTTTGAATAGTAAAAAAACATCTTTAATTTCCGATCTGCTCGACATCTATTGCTGCGGGTCCTGCAGGTTCCTGTTGTTACTCGGGCGAATTTCACTGCTGTCAATCAGTTCCAGAAGACGTCTTGTGCTGCGATGGACCTGGGGCCGAATCAGAGGGAATTCTGACACTGTTTTGTCGGGAATGTTTCCAGTTTTCATGGTTTCATGGAGCCACAACAAAAGCGAGAGAAATCTGCTTTCACTTTTCAATCACTTCATGTCCAAGGGGAACAGACAGAAGGAAAAACTTAAACTTGAATCACTCATTCCTGGAGTGCATTAAAAAAGCATAACTCTAGCCGTGGAGAATAACGGCTTTTATGACGACTCTGCTCACATCTTTTTTTTTTATTTGACCAAAGTGTCTTTGGTTTGAGTTATGCTCTTGTTTTTATGTTTCAGCTCTGTTTTGCATATTCTTACCAAAGAACTTGAGTTGCAATTGACCTTGGACATAAAAAGGAACCAATCCCACAACATAAATCCAGTTGAGTGCATCGACATGGTTGACTCAGTACTGACCCGCTCCAACTAGGACGATCATGACGATGGTTGACTTCGCTAAGTTAACCTTTGAGCGCCGATTCACCAGACACGTAGTCGACACACCAGAAGTTGAAAAGACACCCATCAGTGTGTACCATCGAGTCGCTTCTTGGCCTGGGCCACATAGATAGGCAGATGGCTAGGTCACCACCTGCTGGAGGGGATGATACTGCAAGACTTTAAAAAACAGAGAAACAATAAATGAAATTAATAGCATTAATATTTTCTTCTTACTCTAAGAAAGTTAACATAAAACTAATAACTAACACCACATCTCCTGCTTTTTGTTTTCAGTTGATGCTGCTCTGTTAACAATCCCGCTATGAGAGCAGCGAGAACTAATTAAATATTAAAGAACTGAACTCTGCTTTCATTTATGTTGTTTATTTTAATAACTTTCCTCTTTATTTATGTGACCTTATATTGTTTTACTGTCTGTTTGTTTGTGTGTAGTGTGTTTTGATCAACAGTGTGAGTTCGAGGGTGTGGGAATGAGGGGCCAAACCAGAACACAGTCATATTCACTTAAACTTCCTGTGTTGTCTTACACTGCAGTGGTGAGATTTAGGTTTAACATTGACATTGTTTGACCTTCTTCATCTTCTTCTTTTTGCTAAATCTTGTCCCTTTTCAGGGGTTGCTACAACGAGTCAACGTTTTCCGTCGCAACCTGTCCTCAGTATCTTCTACTCCAACTACCTCCATGTCCTCCCACACCCCACTTTTTGTCTCCTACCTGGTAGCTCCATCTCTAGGATCATTCGTCTACCAATGTATCCACTGTCCCTCCTCTGAACATGTCCAAACCATCTCAATCTCTCTTCTCTGGCTTTTTCTCCAAACCTTCCTGTCTGTGTTGTCCCTCTAATCACCTCATTCCTGATCCTGTCCATCCTTGTCTCTCCTAAAGAGAACCTCAGCATCTTGAACTCCTCCAGAACTGCCTCCAAAATATTTGATTGTCTAAATACCACCAAAGCGACCAACATTAAGATACAGCTTGACTATTCTGAGCCCAGGATATGAAGAAGGAATTGACGTGTTTTCTCCTCCATATCTATGTTCAGGCATACCAGGTAGGAGACGAAGGGGAAGGCTAAAGAGAAGATCTACGGATGCAGTGAGAGAGGACATGGATGTTAGGGTTAGGGTTAGAGTTCCCCAGAGGACAGGGGAAAATGGAAATTGTTGACTTGCTGTTGCAACCCCTGAAAAAGGGACAAGCCGGAAGGAGAAGAAGCAGAAGACCTAGCATTGTGGGGGAGAAATTGTGGGTTTATGAAGTATTTTAAAACTGATTAATTTTCACAATATCACTCCTGAGGTAATACACTTATCTCATCCACAAAAAACTCCAGACCACGGACATTTACTGTAGCATCGAGCAATGTTGATGTGCCTTTAAGATGACATCATTTATCACATGCCATTTAATGTGTGGAACCTATGAAGAAGGCCATCGTATTTGCGGAGACTGCGACTTTGCAGAATCGGATTATGAATATCGGTGGAAAAAAACGATTCCGATACTCTTAAGATATTGAAAAGGTTGCTAATATCGGGCTGATATTATTGGACATCTCTGCTTATAATGTTCGAGGAAGCCCAATTTGCTATGTGTACCACAGTTTGGGAACCACAGATGTAGTATTATTTCAGCAGGGAAGTTGCAAAGTAGGACTTTTCTGTTTAGTAATACATATAATAAAAATATTATTAATTATTCTAAAATGTAAAATATTATCAAAGCCTCATTCTATTAAAATCTATAATCTTCATAATTATTATTATTATTATTATTATTATTATTATTATTATATTTACTACTATTATAATATTCATTCTTAGCAATTAACTAACTCTGCCTTGGGTCGTGGACGTTCTTACAGTTGGACCTCCCTCATCCTCCTCTGATGTCTCTCAGGCATTTTATTGCCGTTTGGCCAGAGCTGCTGTAGCCTCAGAGGGAGGGAGCGTGATGGAAACTCTATATAAAAAGAAAATAAACCAAACTCGCATTAACAGCAACGCCGTGACCGAGGAGTGGGAGAGGACAGGGCCGAGGATACGAGATGTGAAAGATAACACGTCAACACGGCGGGGGAGACGATGGACATACGCGTTACAAGTTTTAACGACGGGGGAGGAGAAACAAAATCATATTTCTCTAACTCCTCTCTGATACTGAGAGCGTCACCTCCTCTCCCCTTTGCCTCCTTGTCTTTTCCTCCTTGTGCTTCCTCTCCCCCTCCATGTGTGGTCTGCCTAATGAGCTACAGAGAGGCTACAGTTCACCAGAGCTAGTGTTGCAGGTAGAGGTCACCGCTCTCCCTCAACCACTGCTGTGAAAAGAAACAGTGAAAATCCCTGCGGGTTTTTACAGCCCGGCTCGGGGGCCGTATTGCAGAACCAGGATGTCAAAACTGACCCACTTTTCAGTCATCTGTTAACAGCTGTGAGACGGACTTTATACGAGGACCTCGGTTTGAGAAACCACTGTAAGTTGAACCAGAGTATCTGGAGTTTCATTTGTGGGTAGATCGTACAACAAACTGATAACACACAGTGTTTACAGGCCGTGAGGGACAGCCAGGCCTGTGTGGTGAGGTTCAGTCAACTTCTTCACTCACTGACCGCATCCTTGACCGCTGGTCTAATCAGCTGATCTGGTTCTGGGGTCTCAGTGGTTATACTAGTAATGGTTGTTGTTATCGTTCATCAAAGATGTTTCTCCATTCACTGTAGTCTGGACAGACTCATGAGAACAGCTGTAAAACTCACAGTTAGGGAAGTTATGAGGCTGCTTTTCACTCCCTCTCTGACCATAAACTTGGTCCTTCAAAACAAACTTAAACCAGGGGGTCAAACTCAAATTCACAGTTGGACAAAATCAAAAAGCGGGACAAAGTCATGGGTCCAACAGCTGACAAATAAAAATAATTTCGTTTGGCGGCACTGGTGTCCTAGTGGTTAGGGAAGCAGACTTGAGTCCACAAGGCTCAAGGTTCAAATCCACCAGCTGCCAGGTTGTCACTGAGCTGCTCTGAGCATAGCACCGTCACAGCCCACATGACTTCCAGTTGACTCGCCACCCACAGGAAGGCTCACAGTATGGAGGGATTTGGGTGGCAGTTGTGGAGACTGTGACCCAGTAATAGATAGATAGATAGATAGATAGATAGATAGATAGATAGATAGATTATTATGGGATAAACGGATAAGAAGCAATTCTCCTTGTTTTCCCTTCTCCTGATCTATGGGTCGTTGTTTTTTTAATTTTTCATATGTAAACAAATATAGTGTAAAGTTTCAATCTGGAAAAACCAAAGCTTGATATAATAAGACATAAACACATTACACATTATTCTGTCCCTTCATCTGTATCCAAAAAGTGTTTAGTTGTCAACAACTGGACTTCTTCTTGGAGTTGAAAGATGTTCCATTCCTCTACTGAGGAACTTCGGCTTCTTGTTGACGTCATAGGGAACTCTAGTAGTTCTCCTCCTCTAGACCACTCCCTTCACCACTGGACAAAGGTGTGAAGAGTTGTTTTTAGACTTCCCTATCATCTTATTTAAGACCACCACCACCACCACTAACAACAACGACAACAACAAAAGTTTCTGGTCTTAATTGTTAGCTCCAGTCCAGTCCATACAGAACATATGATCCACCGTAAGTGTGACTGCAACTTCAGTATGAACAAACTAGTGCAGGTGTGTTAATAGTTTTCTATACAAAATAATGTTTATTCATTGATTACCTGAAGAGCAACAGTCTCCACCACTGCCACCCAAATCACACTGCTCCATGCTGTGAGCCTTCCTGTGGGTGGTGGGTTTACTGTAAGTTATGTTGGTGAGGATGGTGCTATGGGTCAACTTCCTGATCCACTAGGCCACCACTGCTGCAAAGGCCGCTTCCTCAACTGCCCACTTAACAAATGTAATTAAATAGCGAATAAAAGTAAAAAATAAAAATTCTAAAACAGCATGACAACTATCTAAATTATCTATCATCCATCTTCCTCCACTGCATCCTCTTCCTCCATTCCTCCACCATCTAAATCTTACTGCACTGTACCAGTCCCTCATCAACCTTCCTCCAGGTGGTGGAGGATGTTCCATAAACCATTGACAGAGACATTGACTCTGGGACAAAGTCCCACTGTCCACTCATTTATTCATCTTCATCCTCTTCCTGGGTCACAAATCACATCACACTATATTGTGAGCCTTCGCGTGATTGGTGCTCCCACTGGAATGTCATCGTCAAAAATCATGTTGTTTTTTGTTCTTTATAATTTATAGCAATGTTTTTGAGGGACCACCTGGTCTAGTGTTCTTCTGTATAAGGGTCAGAAGAAGTGGTCTTCAAATCTGGACTTGTCTTTATGAGTCAATGCAAGGGCTGGAAACTAAGACCGGGGTGAAATCCACAGCAGGAGGCAGACAGTCGACACGGTGCAGAGTGGTCAGACAGTAATCCTTAAATCACAGGTCCAGGCAGTGATGACTGTTTAGCCTCTGCACAATAACAATCATTTCATAACATGGCGCGTGCAACTGCCTGTTCGTGTGCAGATCCTCCCAACAGAACACCCGTGTCTGCAGCCCATCAACATACTTCGTACATGCGTGCGTGTAGGACGATCCGCCTAAAGATCTAAATGACAACGCAGAAGCCTGTGGTGGCGCTGTGCACCATAGGTAAAAACAGAGCCTGTGTTTACAATAGACTGCGTGTTAAAATCCCAGCCAGTCCACAAACCACAGCCAGACCACAACTGTTGAAGATAGTTTTTCACCCTCGCAGTGAAGCCGAGAAAACAGCCACGTTCTACTTCCTGCGGTCATAAATTGACAGCTAGAGAGTAAGGAGGACTTCACTTGGACAGGTCTCCTGTGTCAAATTTGATACTTCTGAAAGACTAGACCCTCGGTTGATCGTACCACTGGGAATCCTCTGTAGAAAGACATACAAGGTTCACCCGCAGGATGGAGTTTAGTGTCTCGCAGACGGACAATTGTCCGTCTAAGCTTACAGATTTGGTGTATTTTTATTAACCCTAATAACATAGTGGAAGAGCATCAGGAGAAATCTTTTATTTGATTTTTGATGCTGAGTTAGATACAAAAGAACAGTCAGACCACAGTCATGTCAGAAGGGGAAGTCACACAATTACACACTGTAAGACTTTGTCCAATCACAGAAATCCCTAAATGTAGTTACTGAATTCATATGTTTTTGGTATTCACAAGATCTGACCAGGAATGGCTCCTGGTAGCAATGTACTAGTGGAGTGATTACCATCAATGCATTGTCTCCTTTCAAACCTGCATTACTTTGTCCAATTAGTCCCAACACTGCTATGTAACAAAACTACTTTTCTTGGTAACTAATAACATAACACGTTACTTTTCCCATTCAGTAACGCTGTTATTGTTACTGAAGTGTAAAGGCGCTCACACGCACGATGCCATACAGCAGCACACACCCACAAGCAAGACGACGGCAAGTGGCAAGTTGAGGTTACAATAAAGATGTCTGTCAAAATGTCTGAACATCTATTTTGTTTTTATTGTTCCACTACACTTCATTATGATAGTTGATACAGAACACAACACTAAACCTTTTATGTGTTTTTAAAGTAAAGTAACTAGTTGTTAGTTACTTTTGTAATTTAGTAACTGGCAACGTAACTAGTTACTTTTTCAGAGCAGTAACTAGTAAAGTAATAAGTTATGTTTTTAAAGTATCTTGCCCAACACCAATTAGTGAACTAAGGATTCTTAGGTTTCCCAACTGGAGGCCAGTAATGTCTTTGCTGTCCTAGGGAAAATGTATTTCCAAAATTGAAATTTGATTCTTGAATTCACGTGATAACTGAGTAGATTTAATGACACTACTTGCTTTAAAAGGTTCTTATAACAGCACAACTGATTGTGTTGATGTGGTTGTACTGGATGTCATTAAAGTGAACTGTGATAGAAGAGAGTTAGCGAAGATGAAGGTAAAGGTCTCCAGGACAGTGGTGAGACCAGCCATGATGGATTGAAGACACTAGAAATAGACAGATGGATGGAATAGACATAGATGCTGAGATTTTCTTTAGGAGAGACAAGGATGGACAGGATCAGGAATGAGGTGATTAGAGGGACAACACAGACAGGAAGGTTTGGAGAAAAAGCTAGAGAAGACAGATTCTGATGGTTTGGACATGTTCAGAGGAGGGATGGAGCTACCAGGTAGGAGACAAAGAGGAGATTGATGGATGCAGTGAGGGAGGACATGGAGGTAGATGGAGTCAGAATAGAAGATACAGAGGACAGGGGGAGATGGAATTTGCTGTGGCAACCCCTGAAAAAAGGACAAAATGAAAGTAAAAGAAGAAGTAGTGGGTGTCATACTAAATACCAAATACTATTGTGTCGATCAATGTCCCTCTGCCTTATATTTCTTTAGTGGAAAAACATAAATGAAAGTGATCTTTTCCCTCATATCTACAGTATATAGAGTACTGTTATAGTACTTCAGTACTTCATCTGCTGCTCTGTTGTCCTTTGAACGGTCAGACAGACCAGGAATGTTAAGCTATAATAAAGTGATCTGATCAGTGAAGTATTTCTGTCACTAATTTGCCCTGCCTTTTTCGGAGGCCACCTAGCAACAGAGTCCTGGTTGGATACAGTACACACCAGGATCCGCATTTAATGTGGCAAATTGAAAGAGCGCTGAGATTTGGAAACATGTGTTCCATTATCTGTTCAGCTGACATTAGGTCTGGGAATATTATTGGAAAGGATTTACTCTAAGCTTCATTATTTCCTTTCCAAATGCAATTATTTGCATGCATGTGTGCGATGAGTCCCAGGATGTGGACTAATGTTAAACTGCCTTCAACTGTGGGACACAGGTCTTCGTTCATTATTTAAAATAGGAAATTCATTTTTACATGAGAATTTTGTCAAAACCACATCAGTGTAACAAATTATTATTATATAACAAATAAGGCAGAGTAACAGGTACCAGAACTACACTGCTGGTATTACTGGTACAGATTTGTTTCATATGAACATACGACTAAATTACCACTAAAAGCTTTGACAATGTTGACAACGAAGACAGGAAAACATTTTCAGATCCTGATCAGATTCCTCAGTGCGATATTTTTAGGGGTTTCTGAAAACATTGGCTGACTGCTAATATTGGTCCGATATTAGTGTGTTATTTAATATTTGTAAGACAAGTTATTGGTTTTTCTTCCGATAATGAAGACCTGATAATGCTAGCCTGGGTGTCGCCAGATGAGGTAATACATTTTTGTTTAAAATAAAGTGCAGCCACTAGATGGCAGCATTGCAACTCATTTAATTAATTTTATACTGATGCAGTTGTTTGTACAGATAATTGAATATTACTGGACCTAAAGTGGTATCGGTTGATGACGGAATCGAAAATGAAAGGTGTTCTAATATCGGCATATAGGATGTCATGTAGATTTAAAGAGATCTCACTCTGAAAGTTTATGTCAGTGGAAGGACATGGAGTAGAGGCAGTAAAGTTGGCATCACCGAACTTCTACTCCAGCAATGGACTGTGCTGTGTCCAGATGGTGCAGTGTTGGCCTAATGGTGGGGAACTGGACGTGGGTCTGGACGGTTGTGTGCCGTGGTGCGTATCACAATGTAACAATGACCAAAACAACGAGTTTGCTTAGGTTTTCTTTCAACTGGATATACACAACACATAAATTGACTTCTGTAAACATGGGCATGTGACTTCAGGTTGTGGGTCTCTGCAGACGGAAGAAGAAGACGAAGACCAGGAGCTGGCTGTCCTGCCTGGTGTTTGCAGGCTGTCAAAACAAACTGCAAAAAGAATCGTCTATTTACACACATCACAACTGGATCTGAATTCACCGTGTGATGATGCCTCAGTCAAAACAATCAACACCAAAAAAGACAGACACACAAGAAGCTGACTGTTGACACTGGGAAATAGTCCAACAAGTGGGAAAGAGGAGGAGGGAGAGAACAACAGGGTGAGAGATGAACCGATAAGATATGGAAGTGTTGGAAGAGACAGTCAAAGAGGGAGGACAAATCAGCCTGTTAGAAATGAGCACACCATGACGCAATGTCACATGATCTTGTGAAGACAGGCAGATTGAGGGGAGTTGTGTCCGCTCCAGGACAATGGAGGCTATGACAGCATGAAATGGAGAAAACCCAGCATTGTCATGAAGAGTGACTCTACCACAGTGGAGGTGCTGATCCTCCAGGGGAGGAGGTTCCTGGCTGCTGTCCCTGTCCTAGGATGAGTGACAGTGACAGGGCAACTGACCAAGACCTGACGTGAACCTCATCTCTGACTCTGTTTCTATCAGAAGGTGGTGTCAAACTCAGGCCTGTGGGCCAAATTGGGCCCTTGGTGGAATTATATTTGGCCCTCAAGATCATATCAAATATGTACTAGAGTTGGCCCACCAGTATATAGGCCTTATGTACTGGCAGGATTTGTTGTACTAGTGATGCCTGATCTTTGTTATAGCACAGACACTTGTTTTTTTGTGTTTTTTTGTCTGTAAAAAACATTAAAAGGATCTTTATTTGAGCTTTAATGTCTCATGTGTTGATAATATTAAGTGGCTGTTCCAGATTTAATGTTCCCAGAAAATGAACATTTATTCAGGGACGGCACTTGAAGAGCCATGGCTGCCACCTGAAGGCAAGCCATGCAGTTGCTTAGAGCTCCGACCACAAGGGGGCCCATTCAGAAAACATATTTTTTGCTGCGGGCACTGATAGGGTGGGGCCCAGGCAATATCTTGCTAGGAGCCACAACAGATACCCTAGCACTGTCCTTCTATTTATTATCTGGAGAACTGTTCAGTATCTGCTACATGGCCAAATAAGCAGAATGTTGGTCTTTGATACTCTGACCATTGTTTCCCAAAGACTGGGTCGCAACCCTCAGGTGGGTCGCAAGATATTATTTTGGGTTTGTGTCACATCGTGTTTCCTTGGACTTCACAGACATCTTTGCAGGTGCAACAACTGTTTAAGTAAATGCTCATTGTTTAGATATCACTCGGTTAACAATACAATATTGTCCTCATTAATGTCCCTCAAGATTCTCATTCATCCAGGTCTTGATATCCAGAAAGTTTAATTGGAAACAACTGGACGAGTCCATCAGCTTCTGATCTGCACCAGATGTGAAATGAAACATCTCTTCACTCCAACAAAAAGTCCAAGCCCATCCATCCATCTTCATCCACTCATTCATTACCAAGTCATAAGGACAGCAGTTTCCACCAACACCACCTCCTAAAACCTATCCTTTACCAACCCTTTATGGACCCACCTGCAGGTGGTTCATCCACTGGAAGGTCATATCACCATCTCGACCCACATAACCTTCAGTGGACTCACCACCCACAAGTAGGATAACAAAATGGAACAGTGTGATTTGGGTGGCAGTCGTGGAGACTGCTGCCGCTGACACCCTTTAACGGATAACAGAATAAATATAAATGAATTAATGAAGCGCTAATGTTAATCATTTTGTTAACTGTCTTAAGCGAAGTCGAAAGTTTTAAAATAATTTGTTTGACAAAAAAAATCTAATAGAAATCAGCAATAAAGCTAACTCACGCAAAAAGAATGAAAACTAAACTGCAGTCTTAGGTAGAACCCTGGTCTGAAGCGTTCAAAACTGTAATTGTGGGGATTCTGTTAGTGTTGGCGTTGACTACAGCACCCCCTACTGCATAGTTAGGAGAACGCTCAGTTTTACACAAAAACACTTCCAGTCAAAATGTTACTGTCAGAAGTGGGATTCGAACCCACGCCTCCAGGGGAGACTGCGACCTGAACGCAGCGCCTTAGACCGCTCGGCCATCCTGACATGGGGGGCACTGAAACATATGAGGGTTTATAACCAAAAATGTAGCATATGAACGCGTGAGAAAATCACACGGCGTTTGTCAAACATTAACGCTGTTAGTGAAATAGAAGAAATCGAAGGGAAACGAGGACATTAACGGCAAAACATGTTTGTTTCCCTTCGAAGGAGCAGAAAGTCATGAACACGGTGGGACCGGGTTGCCAGATACCCGGGTTGAAATAAGCAATCGAGTCTACAAAATAAGATTACAAGGCAAAAAGGTTAAAGAAATATACAATCTGTAGTTATAATATTCGTTCCACATTGAACTTTTTAACACAATGACCACATTTATGACTGTTTATAGTGAATTACTGACATGTTACATTGATATTTTCCATTCATAAGCGTGACATCCAAAAATTATCCGGGTTATTTTTGGATTAACTTTTATATTTTTGTTTTATTTAAATATATTCCCGAAACCAGCCGCTAGGAGGCACAGGCCTGTTAAATGGTTTGGGTTGCATCTGGAAGGATATCTGGCGCAAAACATTGGCCAAATCAAAGATGCGAAACAACAAAAAGATTTCCATACCGGATCAGACAGGGTGAGATGGATATTGTTGACTCCCTGAGAAAAGGGACTAGCAGAGGATAAGAAGATATAATTATATTCCCTTATTTATCTTTTACAGAACATTTTAAATAATGTCTATATTTTAGATTATAACAGATAAAAAAGATTGATTTACTGAAGTACACACATCCATAGATACTCAACAGCCAACAGTGGACAGTGTCTTTGACCTACAGACCACTCCTGTAGGCACTGACAGAACAGAAAACAACATCAAACCCCGTCCTGCTGTGAAAGTGGAAGCAACATCCTGAGAGCAGAGGTTTATGGATCCAATAATCCCCGGTCAGCACTGAGAGGTGTTTGTTATCAACCACAGTGAGAGCAGGAAGAGACACTGAGGTCCACAGAGGAGGACCAGGAGGAGGACCTAACCCCAGACAGCTGTAGACCACGACAGATGACGAGAAGCAAAAACAGTACCAAACATTGAACACACAACTTCCTAGAACCAAACGTTAAAGCAGTTAAAGGTGAATTTATCTGTCTGTCTGTCTTTCTGTCTTTCTGTCTGCCTGTCTGTTTGTCTGAATGAACGAATCAAATTATTCATTCATTCATTAATCTATTTTCATCACCTCTTATCTTTTACCAGGTTTCAGGGGCAACAGTCTCCGCGTCTGCCACTCAAATCACACTCCACTGTACTTTGGAACCTTCCTGTGGGCTGTGATCCCACTCCAGGTTATATGGGTTGGTGTGGTGCTACGCTCAGAGCAGCTCAGTGTCAACCTGGCAGCTGGTGGATTAGAACTTGAAGCCTTGTGGAACAGAGTCTGCTTCCTTCACTTGTAGGTCACCACTGCCACCAAGTTAACTTCACCCAAATAAGGGTGAAAAATATAAAACTATAGAACAGGCTCCTTCCAGTGGACTCACCACCTGCTGTAAGGTTCATCCAAGATTTGGGTGATATTCATGGAGACTGCTGCTCTTGTGACCTGGTAATAAAAAGGGACCCATTTTAAAAGTCATGAATCTTTGCAAAATAAATCTAAATAAATGTTATTAATAAATCATTGACCGATGTTGAACATTAATGAAGACACAAAAAAGTTTAGATGGAGTTGAGAGACGTTTCATTCCTTAACTGAGGAACTTCATTAGAATCTGAGGGACTCCAAGAACATGTCCAGTGGTTTACAGTTTACCTTTTTGGACAACATGACCGGGCCTGCTGGTAATTGAACCAGCAGAGTGATTATGAACTCTGCTGGAAACATGATGTGAGACGAACCCAGAAAATTGTGAGCCATCTGAGGATTGCAACCCAGTCTTTGAGAAACAATGGTCTATTCAACAAATTAAAGTAAACCAACCTTCTGCCCCTTTGGCCATGTAGCAGATACTGAACAGTAACCAATTGCGGATCACAAGTTTTTTTCTCTAGTTGCATTTTGCCCATCACCGTAGTGAGGCAAGTTGCTTTAAAATAGTAACTTATTACTTTACTAGTTACTGCCTTGAAAAAGTAACTAGTTACATTACTAGTTACTAAATTATAAAAGTAACTAATAACTAATTACTTTATTTTACTGAACAGTGACTGCACAGAACACTGCGTTTTGTGGTTTCACCTCAGATCAGTTCAATATGGAACTTTTAAAGAATAGACAATAAAGCTACAAGAATGAAAAAAAAAATCCTATTCCCCTGGTGTTTTACAGTATTGAATGACTGGTGTAAGTCAACGTCTGGACAGATCAGCAGAAGTTCAGAGATTCTAAAAACTCACACAGACTTGGTCAGAAGAAGCCACAGGTGGGTCTGAGGAGAGAATGACACAAACACACTCTTCACTCAGTCTCCTCTGAGATTCCTCTTCCTGGAAGGATCATGTGTCCGACACTTTGATCGCAGTGAGCGGAAGGCTGATGTCATCGCAGTGTACTCAATGACTCTGACAGCACTGGGTCACCGCCAGATTTGAAGGAGAGCCACCACCAGGAGGAGGTCAGAGTGCAGGAGCAAAAGGAGGCCATGAGGGGGAGACAGATGAGAATCAAGGCTGGACGGAGAGGGAGAGAGGTGGAGGAGATGAAGGGACGTGGAGGCAGAACGTTGAGGAGTAGTTTTCATGGAGAGGACCTGCGTCACACTGATGGTTTTAACAGACACTGGTGCAGAGAAGAGAGGAAAAACAGCTGGAGCCTGTACAGTACCATAGTACTACACAGTACAACACAGTATGAGTCTGTTAATGTACTTATAGTCCAAACCATCTATTAAACCATGATTCGAGTCAGTAGACACCATCTTTAGTCGGATTGCAAAGTTGTTCTGAGTTCAGTAGTCACAAAACCCAACCTTTAGTGACCAAACAGACACGTCCATCAGCCCAGCAACGACAACCTCCCATGAGAATCATTCATGGCCAATGGATCAGGGTGACGTCACCTGCATCGTTCTACCATATTGACTCTCTGGTCTGGTAGTCACTCACTGTGAGGATGAATACTAGAATTTTCCAGCTGTTTGTTAGAACTGGAGAAACCTCAGGTCAAACGTTCAAAGACACCGAATCAATCAAGAAGGACACCTAAAATATTTGGATAAAAATGCTTTGGAAGAAGATGCACTTCTTCTTCTTTATCTTTCGGCTTGTCCCTTTTCTCAGGGGTTTCCACAGTGAGTCAACAATTTCCATCTCTCCCTGTCCTCTGTATCTTCTACTCTGACTCCAACTACCTCCATGTCCTCCTTCACTACATCCATCAATCTCCTCTTTGTCTCCTACCTGGTAGCTCCATCTCTAATGTATCCACTGTCCCTCCTCTGAACATGTCCAAACCATCTCAATCTGTCTTCTCTAGCTTTTTCTCCAAACCTTCCTGTCTGTGTTGTCCCTCTAATCACCTCAACCTGATCCTGTCCATCCTTGTCTCTCCTAAAGAGAATCTCAGCATTTCAACTCCTCCAGCTCAGTCTCCTGTCTTCTACCTATTCCTAGTGTCTCTAATCCATCCATCCATCATGGCTGGTCTCACAACTGTCCTGTAAACCTTTCCCTTCACCTTAGCTGAGTCTCTTCTATCACAGATCACTCCTGACACCTTTCTCTGGATGAAGATACACAAAGAGTATAAAAATAACAACATTTATTTATTCATTCAGCTTCATCTGCTTGTCCGTTGCCAGGTGCAGGGACAGCTTGCACCACCCAAAGCACACAGGAAATTATATGGGTTGGGACGGTGCTATGATCAGAGCACCTCAGTGTCAATCTGGCAGCTGGTGGATTAGAACCTGAAGCCTTGTGGACCCAAGTCTCCTTCTCCTTGCGGCTTGTCCCTTTTTCAGGGGTTGCCACATACAGTAAACAATTTCCATCTAAACCCTGTCCAATTCGGTATGGAAATCATTTTGTTGTCTCGCATTTTTGATTTGTCAAAAGTTTTGCACCAGATGCCCTTCTTGACGCAACCATCACCTTTAATCCAGACTAGGAAATAAACAAAAATCACTGGCTTGTGCCCCCTAGTGGCTGGTTTCCTTGCGAACCCAAGTCCACTCCATTAACCACTAGACCATCTCTGCAGATATAACAACTTATTCATCGGTTTATTTAAACATTTATTCAAATAAACCACAGTGTATCCAATAATTTAACACAATTACTCCTATTCTCATCAAA
Organism: Paraplagusia blochii; assembly: GCA_016785265.1. Taxonomy (NCBI): domain Eukaryota; kingdom Metazoa; phylum Chordata; class Actinopteri; order Pleuronectiformes; family Cynoglossidae; genus Paraplagusia; species Paraplagusia blochii. The sequence goes on from JAFBJS010058422.1 coordinate 86,307, forward strand.
TTCTCATGACTACTCATGACTACTCATGGCAAACGTATATAATTTCAAAAAAGTCCAAAATCTAAAATATACATTCGGTTTTGCTGCTCTCTGCTGGACATTTTTAGCACTGTTCTTAACGTTGGTCTCCAATTTAACCACGAGAGGGCGCCATAGTTTTACTATAGTTTCTCCCCACCAAACATGGATTTTTCTTTGGCCCAGGCTCCAAGTTCTAAGAAGCTGATTTTCATTATGAACACATCCCAGTGGTCTGAATAAATCTCTGCTGCTTTTTATTTTCTATGTAAAATATGTAAACAATACCTTTGCTCCACATTCCTACCTCCCTGGAAGAAGAAAAAAGCCACCGGCTGTTCCAGGTTCTGGAAGAACTTATTATTTGATTGTTGTTAATTTGTAAAAGGATCCCACAAGGCCAGAGCTAAGACAGAGCAGAAGTTTTTATTTGTTTTTAACTCTGTTTAAGGAGCTGGTAAATTTCCTTTATGGTTATGTTTTTTTCATTTGACGCAGCTTGTTTTCTACTTATTTTAAACAGTCCAGAATGGATTTAATTATAGTTCATCAAATGGTTGATCAGGAAAACAATAAATAAATGGATATGGTTTGAATCTATGATTTTATTTCTCTATCACGAGTTCTGGATTTTTTTTTTCTCGTTTCTTCTTTACGTGAGAACAAGGGTTAAACTCAGTTATGGAATAAATAAAATAATAAGTGTTTTAGAAAAACTCTTACATTAATAGCTACAAAACAAAAAGAATGCCAGGGATAAAGTAAGTAAGACATGACATGACCACAGGATGGCAGTGTTGCTATAAAAAGTTTTCAACCGATGTCTAAAACGTGCAGAAGAAGAAGAAAATGTTATGATTCAAACTCAGTGACACTTGAGTTTGAAGCTCTTACAGCTGCTCACTGATATCTCCACTGATGCACCGACTGGAAGTCCTCCAGATGTGTCTGTCATTTCCATTGGCTGCTGTGTTCAAAACAAGAACTAAACTGTTCTAAAAACACAGGCCGATGGCAGGAGCAGGCAGCCAGAAGACAGGATAATGAGAGCAGAAAATTACCCCTGTGGATGAAATACATTTGTTTAAAGCTGATGATGAGGCTGCGGTGAAGGTTTGGTTAAGTTTAGACACAAGGAGTCACTGTGGTTTGGACTGAAATGCCTGAAGAGCTTCGTCATCGCGGCGTTTGTGACGAAGGGCTGAGCAAAAACAATAAGAGAACAAGGAAGAGAACAGCAGGGCAGAGAACCCTCACCCTACCACACACAAGACTCTGGGCTGTTTCAACTGACTGTTGTGTCACAATCACTTCCACCAGTCCTGGTCCTCACCTTTTTGCACATTTTCTCCAAGTTGGAGCCACAGTTTTTGATATTATTTACACATACTGTAACAACAATTTCCATTCATTCTATTAATCTTTAGTTTCTAATCCGTAACCAGGTCTCAGGGGCAACAGTCTCCACGACTGCCACCCAAATCACACTGCTCCATACTGTGAACCTTCCTGTGGGTGATGAGTCCACTGGAAGTTATGTGGGTCTGGACGGTGCTATGATCAGAGCTCTTGAGTGGCAACCTGAGAGCTGCAGGGTTAGAACCTCAAACCTCCATAGTCATGTCTGCTTCCCTAACCACTAGGCCACAGCCCCCACTATCCTACATGAAACTGCAGTTTAATAACCATTGACATTGTGTTAGTAACACAAACACTGTGAGCCTTCCTGTTTATGGTGAGTCCACTGGATGTTATGTGGGTCACTATGTTCAGAGAACCCAAGTGGCAACCTGGCAGCTGGGGGATTAGAACCCAAAACCTTCCAGAGGCATGTCTGCCTCCCAAACCACTAGACATCAACTGTCACTATTTGATAGAACTTTTATCTTTTATTCTTATTTACCAGGACAGGACTAGGCTATGGGGGGTTCCAGGTTTGAATCCACCAAGTTACCTCTGAGAATTCCAGAATGATTAACAGTAGCTATTTATTCATCTTCATCCTGTTCAATAACTGGGTCACAAGGGCAGCAGTCTCCACCACTGCCACCCAAATCACACTGTTCCATACTGGTGAGCCCACTGGAAGTTATGTGGGTCAGGACAGAGATATGATCAGAGCAGCTCAGTGACAACAAGTGGAATCAAACCTCAAACCTTGTGAAGCCAAGTCTGCTTCCTATCCACTAGGCCAACACTGCAAGAACAACTACATAATGTATGATAATTATGAAAATAAACTAAAATATTTTACTATATAATTATATATAACGCAGTAGTTGTGGCTTCAAGGAAGCAGACTGGAGCAGTGTGATTTGGGTGGCAGTCGTGGAGACTCCTGACCCGGTAACAGATAAGAGGATGAAGATGAATGAACTTTGTTATGCAAAAACACAGGTTTTTAATTCAACAGACTTTTAGATTCTAACTGAAGAAACCAGATTAACAACGTAAGGAATAGAACAAACGTGTATATAGTCAAACCATCCACAGAACAATGACGGCAGGTCATGTGACCCATATCATAGAACTGCTACTGATTCTCATCCAAAACCACTCACATAACTGAGTCTGGTTTAACAAATAAACAGATGGTCACACCAACCACAAAAGTCGAAACTGACTTTTGTTTCCCTTATTCCCAGTTTATCCGGCATTAACACAAATATTAAACAAATGTTATTTAACACGCACCGAGCATCATGCCAAACTGCTTTGAAGACAAGCGGAGTTAATTTGTTTCAGATGAAACCTGATTATTTTCCCACTCTTGCCCCTTTATATCCTGAATGATTCATGGACAAATGGATTATAAATTTCTGCTCAGCTCTGCCTTGGTCTCTGTCACATATTGGAGCTGGTGTGTCGTAGGGTTTGATGTTATTTTCTCCAGAGCTCCGTCAGTCTGACTAATCAATGTCAGCCAGGCGACAGGCAGAACCTCACATGTCTGAAAAGTCGATCTAATTTGATTTTCCCCTTCGTTTTTGTGAAAAACATGTCAATTGGTAACAGTCTGCTGTATGATTTTGCAGGTCGTGCTGCTGCTGTTAATAGAAGAAGATGAACTAGAATGTACCGCACTTCCATAGAGCAATCAGGACTATTAGGAAAGCAATCTCCTTGTCATTGTGATCTACACCAGTGGTTTTCAACTGGTCTCACTCTGGGACCCACATTTTCCTGTGGTCACTAAGTCGCGACCCACTCTCATAGCATTCAAACCAAGCAAATAAATTCTCTAAAGAAAAAAAAAACTTTGAAAAATCACTTATTTTAACATTTTATTCAGCAGAGTGTGCCCTACAAAATAAAAGACAGACAAACCACATTATTTTGATTCTTGACCTGCAGTTTGCGGCCCATTCAGAACAAGCCTGCAACCCACTTTTGGGTTGAGACCCACCAGTTGAGAACCACTGATCCACACCAGTTCACAATATGAAACTTCTGCATTTAACCCAGTGGGCAAATGTGAGCGCCCAAAGGAGCAGTGTGTGGATACCATGCTCAATGGTAATTTGGCAGTTGGTGGATTCTAACCTGGAACCCTACAGACTCCAGTCCGGTTCCTTAATCACTAAGCCACCTCACTGTGAGAAAGTGCCCATGCACAGAGAAATCCAAGGAGTTTAATCGATTTCACTCAATCAATGTGGAATTGCATTTCCATAAATGCAAAAATGTAATATATCCCACATATGCAGACGACTTCATCATGACAAGAGAAAAATAATGACACATTTTGTCAAATGTCCGCAGGTCTTTTTGTTCTCCTTTCAGCTCGTCCCTTTTTCAGGGGTAACCACAGTGAGTCAACATTTTCCATCTCCCCCTGTCCTCTGTATCTTCTACTCTAACTCCAACTACCTCCATGTCCTCCCTCACTGCATCCATCAATCTCCTCTTTGTC
>JAFBJS010058422.1:112624-161780 GCA_016785265.1 Paraplagusia blochii
TCCTGTCTGTGTTGTCCCTCTAATCACCTCATTCCTGATCCTGTCCATCCTTGTCTCTCCTAAAGAGAATCTCAGCATCTTTAACTCCTCCACCTCCAGCTCTGCCTATTCCTAGTCTCTCTAATCCATTCATCATGACTGGTCTCACCACCGTCCTGTAAACCTTTCCCTTCACCTTAGATGACTTTGGCCACTCTTGCTCTTCCACCCTTCCTCAAACTCTTCTCCTCTCTTCCACATTCTCCAGTGCTCTGTACAGTTGATCCTCAGAACCCAAACTTCTGCACCATCACCCCCATTGCTCCTAATGCAAACCACCACTTTTCTAGGTTCTCTTCTAGCTGCTGACTACACCATGGAGACTGCTGCCTGACCTCATCTGTCAATTTGTCCATCACACAAGCAAACAAAAAAGGGCTCAGGGCTGATCCTTGAACCACTGTTGTACTATTTCCATAAATATTCTGCACCAATCTAACATACTTTTCTGCCACTCCTAACCTCCTCATACCAAATTCCAATTCCTCCATTGCTAACCTGTCATAAGCATTATCTATATATGTATGCTTTAAAAAAACAATAATACGGTACACTACATTCCCTTGACATTTTTTCGGGACCCTTCCAAAAAGGGCGCTAAGCTAACACTAACATTTGCTCCAGTTAACGGAACAAGCTTTGTTTTCCACGAATCCAATGTTCATGGACAGGACAATGTTTTTTAATCTTTGTGCTTCTGGATACAGAATCAGTGTCAACCTCTGGCTCAGAGCAGACTCCAGTTGTCCTAGATGGAATGTATGAAGACTGTGTTGGCAGTTTGAGTCGGTCCTTCGTGGTTTCTTTGTATTGTATTCTAAATCTTAACCCCTTAACCCCAGATTAAACCAAGAAAACAAATAAACAGCCTGCGGTGTAGAAAAAAACCCTCAACTGTTAATTAAAGTCAGCCTGGGATCATTGGTCTCATGTTGTCTAATCTGGACTAGTGTTATCCCGAGGTCTCCATCCTCACTTGAAAGTTCAACTGACCACGCACTGGACCTCCACGAAGGAGGTTGAAGGTGAAAATCAAAGCAGGTGGTGGGGATAAATGTATTTTTAGTCACTAATGTAGGTCAAGCTCCAAAAATATTGAATCCTGTGTTTCCCACAGCGGAACAACACAGTGTTTTTAATTAGTTTCTGCTTAAAAATAAAACTCCAAAACTTGAGTACTGCACACATCACAGTGTGGATGAGGTCTGGGAAGTTTTTGGTTTCATCTAGAGATCAACGATCATCATCAGTCATGAGATGATTTCATTCCTGCCTTCTGTTTGCAACTCGTCCTGCTCTAACAAAACTAATATCTGTTGACATAAAAACACTACAGTCAGAACTGACATTTATTTTAGCTGCATTAAATGTATAATCTGAAGACAGATTGAGATGGTTTGGACATGTTCAAAGGAGGCACAGTGGTTTTACTGGTAGAAGAATGATACTAGAGCTAGGTAGGAGACAAAAAGGAGATTGATGGATGCAGTGAGGGAGTTTGACTTGGTGTTGGGGATACAGAAGACAGGGTGAGATGGAAGTTGATGTGGCAACCCCTAAAAAAGGGACAACACAAAAGGAAAAGAAGTAGAAGAAATGTAAAATCTATCTATCTATCTATCTATCTATCTATCTATCTATCTATCTATCTATCTATCTATCTATCTATCTATCTATGTATCCATCTATCTATCTATCTATCTATCTATCTATCTACCCAAACAATACATTGATTTGATGGAACGCATGTCAAATGAAAAACCTTTAACCAAATGGGCTGATTTTATTAGGGTGTCATTTTATCTGGATGACACATTTTACTGAACACGTCTGGTACATGTTTACTTTCGGCTGACATGGTTATACTGTGGTCAGCTTGGAGCCCGCATCAGGCAAACGACTGCACTATTCAACACCATGGTTTCATGTGGGCCAAACGAAAGTTTCTTATGTGCAACATTTCCAACAAAAGCCTTTTACAAGCACATACCTTCAGACAGTTTTACTACCAGCCAACTATTTTAAGGAACCCAATGGTTATTGGCTCACACTGGCTGTTTTGAGTAGTACCGGGTGAGTATAAGTTCAAAAACACAATCCATTTCGGCAAGCAAGTTCGGCAAAACCTTTTCTTTGGTTCATATTTCGTGCAGTGGACATCGAAAATATTTCTGTGGACTTTATCTATACCCTACTGCTGGTTACTCACAACGCTGTAGTACAGGCTTGGGGAATTATTTTGACTCGGGGCCCACAGGTGGTGCTAATATTTGAGTCACGGGCCAGATCAGGATCAGAAAGTTGGATATTTCCTTGAACTAAGATAAACGATGAGTAATGTATTGAATAAAGGCAAAAATGCTTTTGAGACCATCTATTAGGGAAACAGCTTTGCAGGGAAAAGGTAGAAGGATAATTTGGACAAGTCTGGTGGGCCACATTATAACGCCAAATGGGCCACATGTGGCCCCCGGGTCTTAGTTTTTGACACCCGTATTTCATTGGTTTGTTAGTCACTTGTTTGTTTATCTTAACTGCTTTCAGAACTCAGCTTATCCAAGAGTTGCATAATACGAAAAAAAAAATAATCCTTTGCGTGTCACCACAGAAATATGCGGTGAGAGTCACGTTAACAGCAGAGAACTGTCAATAACACCAACAACAGTGTTTTGTAATGAGCTAGCATTCCCACAGGAGGAGCTGTTTCTCATTAGCCTGTCACACTGGCGGGTTTACGCCACTGCGAAACCTGGGACCAGATAATAAAGCTGCAAACGATGGACCAGTGAGTGGTAAAAACCCTCTTGTCTCTGCACTCTGCTGCACTCACCCCTTTAACCTTCGGAAAGACCCCCACCTCATCCACCCAACAACCCCCTTCCCATCCTTCAGTCCACTTATCCCAGCTCCCCCTACTCGACCGTCACAGCAGCCCAGAGGAGAGGCATGTAAATCTGGCCCCCTTTGAGCAAGCAACAGGCTCCGGAGAAAATAAATCTGCAGAGGTTCACAGTGAGTTCAGCCAAGCCACAGCCTCAGGCCTTCTCTCCCTCCCTCACCCCCTGCCTCACACCGGCTCTCGTCCTCTCGCCCTCCGTGAAACAACTGCTGTCTCTATCGCTGCATCCTTCTCTCCATCTTCATCACTCTCTCCCTGCGAGAGTCTCTCATGCCTTGCCACAGATTTGCTCATGTCTGAGACAAAGCTACAGTGATGTCATTGTTCTGATAAGAACCTCAGGAAGGATGAGGGACAGTCCCCGCTGGGCTGTTGTGTCTGCTGCACTTTCTGATTTCATCTCATTTTTCGTCTAACATGGGCCCAGCTGGACGAAAGACTCAGAGCCTGGATTTCCTGAAGTTCAGAATGAAACTTTTGAGGTTTGCTACAATAGGAGACAAACAGCCGCAGTAATTACAGATGAGACAGCCACTCTGTGGCCAATTAGAATGTGTTGGTTGGATTCATTCGTGACATTTATTTGAATGAGTTTTCTGTACCAGTAAAGAGGAATCTATTGAGCTCTGAAGACGAGAGTTTAGCAATGGAATGTAATAAAGTTATGTGGCGGAGAAAGCGGTTGGAATGCTTGCTGAACAATATGAAGAACACTGGTTTGCTGGTTTGATACTCTGTGTTTTTGTGCGTTTGGTTTGTTCCCGTCAGCCTGATACACTGATCTGGAAAAAAAAAAACATGAATGCAAGAGTTCAATCTAGCATCCTGCGTCAGCAGGAAGTTATTCTACAGCTGTTATCGTGAGTTTGTTTGTACACAGTCTGCCTTGCCTCAAAGTAAGAGCAGAGCTGAAACTATTCAGCCTGAAATAGTATGAGGGTAAGCCAAGGGACAGATGTTATCAACTAATGTCGAGACACACTTTAAATCAGAGTAAACATTGACGTTTTAGCTGAAGTTTGAATGGAAACCGTGAAAATTGGTGAAGCTGAGTGGACCAAAAAAATTAAATGTATTTGAAAAGAACTGGGATAAAAGTTGTAGTTGAGACAAAGAAGAAATTCCAATGAAAGCAATACTGCAGAGTGTTTTTTTCCTTCTAGTTGATTGAGTTCATCTTTTTCTTTTATTTAGCAAACTCCTTGTCATTGTGACATTGTGATTCACTCCACTACACACAACAAAATGTCACTCTTGTATTTAACCCATCACTAAAGTGAACAGTGGGCAGATTTGAGCACCAGGGGAGCTGTAAGTGGGGACGGTGCCATGCTCAGTGGACCTCAGTGGTAACTTGACAGTAGGGGGATTCCAACCGGGGACCTTGCGGACCAAAGTCCGCTTCCTTAACCACTAAGCCACAACTGGCCCTTCAAAATAACTTCAAAATAATGTCACTGTTTTCATAAAGGCCAACGTACACTGTGCAATTTTGCCACGACTTTTCAGTCATGTGATGATTGGTGGTTGGGCCCGACTTGAGTGGTCCAGTGTACACTGGGCTACAACAAGTGGTTATCACCTCACAATCCTGACTGCCTCACGATCATGTGAAAATCAAGTATGTGTGAAATCTGCCCTGTTTGCACATTCACATACATACAGTAGATCAGGGGTGCTCAATACGTCGATCGCGATCTACCAGTCGATCTCCAAGGTACTATTGGTAGATCGCATGACAAGGTGATGTGACATTGTCATGGACTGACGCTATACAAATAAAGTTGAGTTGTTTAAAAAAAAAAAATAGACGTCAGCCTATCAGCCATCCCGTCACTTGATTGATACACAGAACAACCAATCAGATGTCATCTAATTATTAGGTACACTGTGCGTGCTCAAACAACGCCCCTGTGCGTTGCAAAGCTAACAAGCTAGTCATTCGTTACATCCTAATTTTTCGCTCGTTTTTTTCCCTCTTAAACGTAAGATAGGGTATAAATATGAGTGGGGGAGCTGGACCAAGTAAAAAAAAAAAAAAATGAACTCAGGTAATGGCAAAAAAACGTACCGTACATAATTATGTTGTGTTGTGCAACATATGCGGTTATACATCAACATAAGTTGCAAGAATCTTCAATATATTTCTCAATAAATATAATGGGTAGATCATTTTGACTTGGTCATTTCAAAAGTAGCTCCCATGCTGAAAAAGTGTGAGCACCCCTGCAGTAGATACAGAAAAAAAAAAAAAGTTGAAACCTTGGAGCAGCATGGCAGAACTGACCGACTAGACTGACCAGGCATGGCCATACGAAGGCCCGGGGGCCAGATGTGGCCCATTGAGCTTTTTATTGCGGCCCACCAGCCTTGTCCAAATTAAAAAATTGATTTGCATTACACTTCTTGTCCATGCAATGCTTGCTGTTCTCCAGTAGGATACACCAGAAAGGCTATAAGAAGTTTAGCATTTTAGGTTTTATGCATTAGTTTTACCTGATATCTATCTTAGTTCATTAAAATTTCCATCTTTCTGCTCTTGACTCGCCCCTTGTTTAATTCTGGGACCACATGTGGCCAAGACATTGGCTGGTCCATACACATCATCAACGTCACCTTTTCTTATCAGCGTCCCTGCACTGAATGGCACATCCCCCATTAGTCTCCTCGTCGTCCTCCTCCTCCTCGGTTGATTACATAGCATTACATTTTTTTTATCCAAAGTGTCTGCTAAATAATCGTACAGTTTGATCAATACAATCGCACCCGATCATCAGATCATCAAACTCAGTGCAATTCCCTCCCAGAGTGTCAAGGTCCATGAAAAAAAAAAATCGCACAGTGAGCGCGGGGCTTTAAAGATTGTACGTGGAACGGCTCTCCCACAGGATACTACCTCCTCAGTCATCACTCATGTTAGTGGAATTCTCAGTCTGCAGCTCACATCATGTTACGCACTGTAAGCTCACATAGTTTGGTGCTGACTTCCCTGACGACTGTTTCTAACATCATTAGTAATTCTGCTGGTATTTAACTGATTCCTGCCTTTTTGATGATGACAGACACTTGGCAGTGGCCGTGCAAGGATTTCAGGGTTTAAACCAGACTCACATCTGCTGTCATCACCATTTATACAAAGAACTGGTTGTGATGTTTTTTTTTTTTTTTGCCAAAGTGAAATAACGAGTGAAGAAATGAACCAGATCTTCTGAAGTTGAAAGTGTTTTTCACTGGTGGATTGTGTCGAACTGATGCTGTTTATCACAAATGGACTGATAGTTTTGAAAAGAGAAAGGAGGAGGAGCTGCTCTGGTCACTGAGTACTTCCAGACAACTAATGAAGATGGATGTGAGGACACAGTGTCCAACACTGACCCTCCAAACTTTGACCTCTGACAGGGCAGAGCACAGAGGCCCCGCTTTAAGAAGAAGAAGAAGAAGAAGAAAAACCCCCGAAGAAGAGAAAGCTCTGGCATGAGAATACGACCCTATTTGTGCCGTGTAATTACACAACATCCTATTTCAGTATAGATTTTTTCCCCTGGCTGCTGATTTCGCTGGAGGAATTCTGAGGAAAATAGCACCTTGCTGTACGAGAGCGAGAAAACAAAGACGGCATTGTCGGCGCTGGGACGGTTTCATTTTCAGATATCTATGAAGAAATGCGTGTGCGCAGTGTCTCCGCATTAACACGGTCACACAATACTCCTCATTATTTTAAATCACTGCTCCTCTGTTTATGCTTCTGGGACAAATTACAGGAGTAATTGAAGGTAACCCCCTCCCTGTCTGTCATTAGCTGCCCCTTGTCCTTATCTCTGGGTCTTAGACAAACCCCAATCTTCTGATATTATGGATGTCTCTCTTGACAAGTGTTGAAGATATCTGGAGGGGTGGAGGGGGGGTGGTGTGGAGCTCATTCAGCAGGGCCTCATTGCTAATCCCTGGCCGAGAAGAAGGGAGGACCCTGGGTTTATACAGGGAGTGGTGAGGAGTGTTAGATTACAGCAGGACTGTAATTATAAGGCCTCTTGACTGATGTATATAGGCAAATACCTACAAAATGTTAATGCATGAATGTGCAGGCTGATCCATACACATGCATGCCTGCACTTAGACAAACATACAGTTCTGTGAGTGTGGAAGAAAGTAGGTCTGCGTGTAACCTGAGGGACATATTTGTCAGGACACTCTGATCACAGCAGTCCTATGCTGTGCAGGTCTGGTGGCTGAGGAATGCTTTATTTCTCACCAGTATGCAGATATGTAATTCACGCAGCGGAATGTCAATGAAGAAAATCAATACTCGCTAGCTGCGAGCAGAGGAATGCATCCAGGTCCGACCTGGACTAGAAAAGAAAATATGCTGCCATCTGAGTGTTTTCAAAGCTTACACCTCTGCACAGCTGCTCAATTTATCTTACTTAAAAAGCTGGATGGTGTATTTTGTTTAGCTTTATTTGGTTTTTGGCTAAAGTAAAGTGAATACCAGGGGGAAAAAAACAACTTCTCTAAGTTATCCACGGGTTCTGGCATATATTCTCTACAATTTTGTATAAACAACATATAATTAAATACAGCTTATGTTAAACCAAAAAAAAGTAAATCTAGCAAAAGAGTTAAACCCAAAGACAATGATAGGAAATATGTCTATGCAGATGATTCCTGTTTATGGGACATCATGAGACAAGGAACCAGGTACTGACTGATTTAGATTTTAACTATAGATTTGAGGGGACAACGCTTCACACCTTGTCCAGTGGTGAAGGGAGTGGTCTAGAGGAGTAGAACTATTAGAGTTCACTCCAACATCAACCAGAAACTGATGAAGTTCCTCAGTTGCGAAATGAAACGTCTTTCAACTTCAAGAAGAAGTCCAGTTGCTGACAACTAAACCCTTTTTGGAGATTTGAGACGAATTCTGACCATATCTGATTTTTACGATGTTGTGCCAACACACCTAATTTCCAATTATAATATCAACCAATACTGATATGTGCAACTGTTTGCCCCCAAAACTGTAAATGTCTTAGTACACAATGTACGATTGCAGCTGTTCTTTTCATTTCCCTTGTCCCTTTGTTTCTTCAGGGGTTGCCAAAGCGAGTCAACCATTTTCATCTCCAATTTCCAGTACCCAACAGTAGGTTAACAACACTGTTGGCGGTTGTTGTTGACCCGGGCCCCCGATCCAGTATGGAAATCATTTTGTTGTCTCGCATCTTTGATTTGGCCAAAGTTTTACGACGGATGGCCCTCCTGACATAACCCTCACCATTCATCCAGGCTTGGGACTGGCACTAAAAAAAACACTGGCTTGTGCCCCCTAGTGGTTGGTTTCACTGTATTATTAGATTTTTGGTATAGGAGGAAAAACGATCTTATGGTACACTAATATCAGCCAATATTATTGGTCAGTCTTGAGAAGACAGATTGAGATGGTTTGGACATGTTCAGAGAAGGGACAGTGGTTACATTGGTAGAAGAATGATTCTAGAAATGGAGCTACCAGGTAGGAGACAAAGAGGAGATTTATGGATGCAGTGAGGGAGGACATGGAGGTAGTTGGAGTTAGAGCTGAGGATACAGAGGACAAGGGGGAGATGGAAATTGTTGAAAGTGTGGCTACCTCTGAAGAAGGGACAACCCAAAAGCAGAAGAAGAAAAAGAAAAAAAAAACGGTCAACTCTATTATTGTGATTTATTCCAATTGCTGAAGACATTCTCCCCAATAGACCTGGTCTAAAATAGCACAGCGTGTGCTAAAGATGCTTACTAGTGAAAAATCAAAGCGCTCAATAGAGTGTTGACAAAGACAACACAACTCCGGTCCTTCAGAATCAGCAGAACCACAGGGGTTCAGAGCTGACATAACAAATCCAAACCAAAGGGTTTTGATTCCAGCCTCTTCAAACAACTACAAATTTCATGATGCATCTTTGAGCTTCAATGGCCAACTGTGTTTACTCTGTATGAACTCTGGCCCCTGTCCCTCATCCCTACCACCCTCTCTTCCCTCACCCTCACTCTGCCAAGCACAGCCCGGCTCAGTGCAGCTTAGTTCGGTCCACTCAATGGGACAAACTGCAGGCCCACTAATCAGCTCATTTGGAGCAGATCAATGGCAATGATGACAAGAGCCTCGGCTTAGGCTGCGCAGCAAACGAGGGTCAAACAAAACGGCCTTCTTAAATGACGGCCTCAGAGCAAATAACCCCCCGGGCAAGAGGGTCAGGGAGGTTGGTGACCTAGGTGGGTGCGGCGGTGGAGTTGTCTGACCGAGCCTGACAGAGGGGGTGGTTTGAGTCCTTGGTGTCCCTGCTGGTGGGCCAGCTGAACAAATAGCTGGGAACAAGGCAGGGCTTCAACACGACGAGGCATACAGAGGTCCAGCCATTCAGGCCCGAGGTCTCGGACCAGACCAGACCAGGCGAGACTTCAGATCCAAGATTTCTATGGAGGACAGTGAGGTTCTTTCTTCACTGGACTAAAGGCCACATCAGATGGGCACACATTCCAGAGCGGACAGAACATGTGAACCCACGCACAGTCACACATACGGTGTTTGCAAGCTGTTTCTCGTTGCATGTACAGAAATACATCCACATTTACTGCATCTCCATGAACTCGCAGCGTCTCAGCCCTCGTCTCTCTCACATTTCCGACACAAAAGGCCTGTGTCTTTCTGGCTTGGACTCAAACACACTCCTGTCTCCAAGCTATTGATCTGCACTGGGCTGTTCCTCCACAGGAGATCCACTGTTTTCTACTGACTGTACTGTTCTCCAAACACCCTAAAAATAAGGCCCTGCTGACATCACAGGGAGGGCAGGCACATTCCAGAGTCTACTCCATATCTGCCCAGCCTTTTTCAATCTCTTTTTGGCAGCTCGGATTATGTAGAAGATATCTGGCCCCAGAAAGTTGGAAATATCAACAGACTCCGACCGCGGTTATCTCCTTGGGAACAGGAGAGTAACTTTGAAGCATGTGATAGAGTTTGTCCAGATAAAACAGAGCAGGGCTATGGTTTTGCCCTGTTTTCTTTGATGCCAAACAAAACACAGAGCGGCCCGGATCAGTTCAGGTCAACCTGAGTCTGATTCCCAATTGTACGCGCTCCAGTTCTGGTAAAACAGGGTCACAGAAAGATAGAAGGAGGCTTTTTTTTTTCATGAAACGCACACATGCACACACAACGGAACACAGCCACACAGACGGCCTTGTTTTAGGGCAGCAGGGGGCATGAGCGCTGATAATGAGTGGCATACATGAAAGGCTGGCTCCTCACGAGAAAACAAACTTTACCAGTGGAGCCGTTGTTAGCTGGCTGACCCCTGAGCCTCTCAGTGGGCGCATTGTCCGCCGATGGATTCCCTCTGACAGCCTGTCACTCAACTCAGCTGTTTCCGTCGAGGCCATTCGGGGCCCAGCGCCAGCAACCCACTGGGAAAACCCCACCCTCTGAAATAACTTAAGAATTTCAAGTGAGGCCATTTTTAGGCCACATCCCTGGTCAGAGAAACAGATGGAAGAATAACAGCATCAATAAGTAACTCCAGGCACATAGTGTCTAGTTCTTGACCTGGTCCACACGAACGCCAGGATTTTGCAAGAGCGCGTTTTTGAGGATCCCGGATAAGATCAGTCTGTTTGAGCCTCTGAGAAGCAAGTTACAACAACCGCCTTCCCACACACCCGCATGTACAGTCACACAAACGCAATTGCACATGTGTAAACACAAATGAATGCTATCTGCCAATTCCCATGGTAAACATTTATTCTCTGATGAAAACAATACCAAAAAAAATTAATTAGTCACTGCAGTGATCCAACACAGATGAACAACTATCCTCTCCAGCCTCGTGAACCTACAGGTGGTGTTTATTGATATGCAGGGTTGTATTTGCATCACCACTTAGCCTTTTCAGTTTAAACTGCAGACAAAGCAGTGGTACAATATTAGGAAGTATAATTAATAATAAATGTTGCCGCATATTGCGTAGGGCAGTGGTCTTGTGGTTGAGGAAGCGGACTTGGGTCCGCAAGGTGTTTGAATCCCACTACCGCCAAGTTACTGAGATGCCCTGAGCATGGTATCATCCCTACACACTGCTCCCGGGCGCTCATTAGCTACCCACTCTAGCTACTCACTTTGATGATGGGTTAAATGCAGAGGCCAAATTTCGTTGTGAGCGGTGGTGTGAATCACAACGTCACAATGGCAAAAAAAGGATTTAATCTTAATCTTTGAAAAAAAGTTTGGCCACCTGTTTCTCTTTCTCAACCTGATCAATACAAATTATGGAAGGGCACTGCACAAAGAACTGCATTCCTGATGGTATGGAAAATCCACATTGTTTATGCATCTACGTTAACGGTGGTGAAGTCATATCTATGGTCAGCCAATCAGGTGTCACAGATTTCTGTACATTCTTACTTGTAAAGTAGCTTCGAGCCAACAGCTTAGGTAACTTGCATGATCACTACCCTACCAGCCCACAGTGGTCAGCTGTCTGGTGACTAAGACCAGTTGATGAAAACCATCAACCCAGGTGTGCTGCTGCTTGGTTGGCCCTCTCTGGAACATGTTGGCCATACCTGCTCTAGAAACTTGGGCTCCACCATTACAATTAAATAGATAGATAGAACTTCATCAATATTCTCTGGAGTATCCCTCAGGGAGGGAGTTATGGCTCCAGCAGTAGTACAGCAGCAAACAAGGGATAAATACAGTAAGTACAAAAAAGACAATACAATAGAGAGAACAGAACAACATGGGTGAAGTCGAGGTATGTAAAACCAGAACAGTCAATGTTAGTATGTTCTATCTATCTATCTACCTATCTATCTATCTATCTAGTAGATAAGAAGGTTAGTAGTATATATATATATAAAGGTAGGTATGTTAATGTTAGTAGTGTTAGTGGATGAGTTGATAGTCATTCCTGCTGTTGAACAGTTATTATTACGTTATTATTGGTATTATATTTCCCTATGACAATGACAGTATTACTACTGAGTTATTTTATACTATATCATTATCTATTTAATGTGTAAGTGTATGTGCAAACCCACACACACGTACATATATATCCACATACATACATATCCAGATGTAAAAATGTACGCGTGTATACACATATACTTGAATACTAGTATATGTGTATTCAATACTAGTATTGAATACACATTGTATTAATAGTATGTGTATTAAATGTGATTTAATACACATACTAGTATTAAATCTTGAATACTAGATTTAAAAATTTTGACTAATTTGTTGTATCTTTTGTATTTGTTATATTTTATTGTATTTTTATGCTCTGGTAACATCCATTGCACTGTCTGTCCGTCCAGGGAGTGGATCCCTCTCCTGTGGTTCTCCCTAAGGTTTCTACAGTTTTTTTCCCTGTTATAAGGGTTTTTTCCTTGGTAGTTTTTCCTTACCCGGGCTGAGGGTCTAAGGACAGAGGATGTTACCAACCCTGTAAAGCCCTATGTGACAAACTTGTTTTGTAAATGTGGGCTATATAAATAAAAATTGATTGATTGATTGATTGATATCCATGTACATATATGCCCATACAGTATATTGTTTTACATACATATACAGTACACGTAGATACATATACGCAGCACTTAAAGCCATGTATATTCAATACATATATACATACATATATGTATATATATATTCACATATATATACTGTATATACACACATATATATACATACATATATACATGTATGTACAGTATATATGAGTGTATATATGTACTAAATATACATGGATATATATATATATATATATACACACATATATGTATGTATATATACACATATATGAGTGTATATATGTACTAAATATATACACTCGTATATACACATATATAAATATATACCAATTGTCTGTCTACTCTTTGCCACAGCGGCATTGATCAACAATACCTGTAGAGAGCATATATGCTGAATCACATCATTTGGAGATCAGTGCTGATGCGTCTTGATTTCCAGCACAAAATGTCACGCTTAAATACTTTGTTTTCACTGTCTAAAAGTGCTACCTGATAAACTATTCGGCCTCATGTTGTTATCGCACCGTTGTTTCTTTAAATGTGAAAAAGCTGTTTAGGGTCAACGCCCTACACCCGAATGTTTATGAATCCCACTGTAAAACTGGTTCTGCCACTGGTGACTGAAGTGTAGATTCAGACCCACAGTGTCCTTTCCAGTCTGGTGAATCCACAGGTATTGTGTACAGCAGAGAACAACAGGCTTTTTCAGAGTCCTACACTTTGGTCTTTGGTTGCTATTGGTTTTGCAATAGTTCTTCTGAAGGTGCAATGTCAGGGGTTCTACACTGAAGAGTTTACCAGACGAGGAGGCCAAGAGCTTAATGATCTTTAAGGAATCTGTGAGGTGTCAAAGCTCACTGTAGCTCCACTCCACATTGTCAGAAGACAAAGGACAGGGAGTGGGGAGGTTCACTCCTGCTCCACTCATCTCCGGTTTCATGTCCTCTGAGGGCAGAAGCGTAGGTGGAGGTGCTGGTCAATTGTGTCTCGTGAGTATAAAGAAGTCGTATGTCCTTATGTGTCTGGGTATGCAGTAATAGCCAAAGGCACAGGATTTTCACATGTCAGAAACACTATTTTCAGATTTGAAGTAGATCTCGTGGCACACGGCACCAGCGCCCCCTTCCTCCCTGGAACACACTCGTCTCCTCTTTCACATGTCATCACCTTGATGCCTGCTAGACGGATGAGAGGATCCGGCTGAGGGTATGTGAGGGGTTTCTGTTTCTGATCACCCAATGACATGGGGAACCACAGCTCAGAAATGCAGTCGGGCTTTAAAGAAATATGTCACGGGTTCGAAAACGTGGCTCAAAGGTTTGGTTTTGTTCATTCAATTCATCAAAAAAAGGCACAAACTCAACACATATGAGCTCAGCCCTGATCTGCTGCAGCAGAAAGTTGGTGAAATCCACCACCAAACACTGAGTGACCTTGAACTAGTTGCGATTAGATAACATCAACACGGTCCAGTATTCAGCCTCCCAAATAAAAGTTTTAAAATTAGCTTTCTTTTGTATGCCTCCTCAGATAGGTGTACTCCAGTCCTCCTCTTCCTCCACCTCCTCCTCCCATGTAAACACATCATACTGTGTATTATTCTCAAGGATTTTCACAACTCGTGTTTTGAAATCTCAGCAGAACTAATTAAACGCACACACAGAGAAGTGAGGCGTTTCCTGTTTGGACCATTGTTGTGTGTGGACCAGCTGCTGATTGTGAAACAGGATGACATGGACCGCTGCTCTCCTCCGTTCATCCCTGTTCAGGCTCCACCTGACCTCCAACTTACTTCCCTTTCCATGAGTCCTGACTTCCTTCATTTCACAATAACAACGGTCTGTCCTGTGCCGGCCTCCTCTGTTCTCCATGAACTCTCCAGAGCACAGCGTTGCCTTGGTGAACTATCTGATTCAGCTGTGTGAGAACACCTAATCTGTGCTGCATGGATGGGAGGTCTGAAAGGATTAGAGCGGAGATGATTTTCTCCATGGCTGCTAAAACTAAAGTGGGTTTGCAGTGGCGGAGAAGAGAAGTGCTGATGATGGAACCAGATAAAGAGCTTTTTGTGTTTGCCTCCCATTGTCCTGTTACCTTATTAATCTTCCACGCCGACACCCAATACCTGATATGGTGGCCCATTTGTCACCCTTGTTTATGTCTGGGATGTCAAGTGTTGTCATGAAGGGATGCTCCACGCCCCTCTGCTGCCCCCCCCCAAGGGTGTGGGTGCTGTTGAGAGAGGAGACGCAGTTCATTGGAAGTAGGGGGAGTCAACATTTGGGTGGAGGAGTTAGGAATAGGCCTGAAGTATTAAGCAAGCTCATCTGAGCTGCCCTCAGGAAATACGCGTCTTATCACGTCCCGAAGAAAGGAAAATAAAATCAGGAGATTCTGTAAGATTGGATATTTAGTCAAAGCAACTTTCCGAAAATTTACTAAGTATTTCATTATTTTTTTTGTATACTACTGTTATGAAATCAAACAATTTCTTTTGGCCTCTTCTGTTATGGTGAAACTAGAAGTGACTCCAATAGTCGTGGTTGAAATACCCCTTGTGCAACTCTCTTACTTTTCTATAACAAACCGTCTTCAAAACATCATTCCCTTTGTTCTTACTACAAGCATCCCAGGACTTAGTCACATGACTGTGAACCAGTCGTAGCTGCCACCACCTCCTGCCACCACCAGTTCCACTTCAGTGATCTACAGCAGGGCTTTTCAAGATCAAACCTTGTGGGCCCAGAATCAAGAAGAAAAATACACTTTCCCAGAACTATCAAAAACTAACAAAAAACATCCATTCCTGCCGTCAAAAATCCGTGACATCTCCAGCCCATAAAAATCCTTAAAATTATTGACATAGTTACTCTGTTTATTTGTAGTATTTCAGATGGTGTCCTGTGTTTTATATTTCCACCCCTTGCACCTCCCCCCCAAAGTGTTATAGCGCCCCTAAGGGTGCCTGACACTGACTGATTTAAAGAGAACCTCTCACACTGAGGTCTGAAGAACAACAGTTCTAGAAAAGTCATGAACCTAGGTGGTGCTTTGAAAGGTCAACAACAGGGCAAAAGTACTTGAAAACACCACTAAAATACTATCTTAACAACATGGGCCAATGTTCCATTTACTTTACAGCAGTTGGTTTACTGACTACCGTTGTTGTCAGCTCCCCGCTTCACTGTATTCATGCTCCTGCTTATTCATCCGCCTCAGTGACGCCGTTCCACTCCTCCTCTTTTTACACTCCATCCAGTCCTAAACACAATAACTCTTTAATGCCGGTGCATCAGTAAATGCTTGCAGGCCCTCTTACATAAAGAAAATAGGGAGGAGAAATAAAGAATAGAGGAATAAGGAGGAGCCAGAAAGAAAGCCGGGCTATTGAAAGAAGAGAAAGAAAAGAGGCTCGGGTGAAGTACAAGTCCTCCAAAGCCTGGTCAGGTCCTTGGCAGAGGGCCAGAGAAAAGAGACAATACAATTTTGTCCAGATCCAGGGATCTATAGTCACTCTCTGGAGCTCTGGGCTTTAGGGAAGAGGGGTTAGGGGAGTGAGTTCTGTTTTCCATAGTCATGCACAGGGGAACGAGGTGGTGCTCTGCAGTGGTAGCAACCGGTGGGAGGGCATATTGAATTGATGTAACAGGATTTGCACTACATTTATTCTCAAAGTATAGACAATGTATAGAAAATAGTGAGCGGACAGGCTTCTTTAAAGGAATGTATAGGAGCCTGGGTGAAGGGCGTGAACCACAGAACCCCCCCCCGTCTCTCTGTAAATGCCCATTCTTCAGTCCTTGTAGCAAAACAACCCCAGGAGTCTTTTGTAGGTAGGTTGTTGATAATGAGTCTGATACTGTGGTGCTGCCCCCTGTCATGATGGATGTCCAACTTCTGATTGTTCTTTAGCATTGTAGAGTATTAAAGGGGAGTTTTGTGACATACTAAAGAAGCGTGCTAATGTTAGTCTTTACAAGGGCTATCAGGAATAAATATGTTTATAATCCAAACACAGCAGGTTCAGTAGTATTAACTCTCTTCTTGTTCTAACAACATATTCCCTGAGAAAAAACACACTTTGGTCCAACATCTTACCTCTATACTTTACCTTTTATCTCCTATTTATCCAAGAAGCTATATCTGTTGGCAGTAGTGACCTAGTGGGTAAAGAGTTGGATTTGTGTATAGAGGTTCCAGGTTCAAATCCATCAGCTGCCAGGTTACCACTGAGGTACACTGAGCATGGCACCGCCCCCACTCATGCTCCCAAGGTGCATAAAGCAACCTAATGTTCACTTTTAGGCAAGTGATGGGCTAGTGGTCAAGGTGCCAGACATGAGTCAAAAGGGTTTCAGGTTCAAATCCACCAGCTAACCACTGAGGTGCTCTGAGCGCGCCACCATCCCCACCCACTGTCTCCCTGGCTCTTAAAGCTGCCTACTTTTCACGTTGGTGATACTCCCGAGGGATTAATCTATCTATCTATCTATCTATCTATCTATCTATCTATCTATCTATCTATCTATCTATCTATCTATCTACAGTATCTATCTATGAACAGCGTCAGGTTCGATTCAAGCCAATGATTGGCCTAGGATTTATCGTTTTTTCTTTTCCTGTCCCCTTCTGTTTCAAAAGGCTAAGCTTGCTAGAATGTCACAGGCATAAAGGCGTTCATCCTAGGGAGTCGTTGGCTTGTGTTGTCAATTTGATATATTTTGACTGATTAAAACCAAACAGCAAATACATTTAGAATCTCAAATCCACCATCAATCAGCCAATTTTGTTATTAACAAGCTAGATCAACCGCAACGGCAACAGGAGCGGCACAAACTCTCCAAACATGACGCCATGCGTGGTTACCAACTGCCTGACACCCATCCAACCGTCAGTCCGGTATGTCCTTGGCTTTACCCCTTGCTGCACCTGCTTCTTGTCACAGCATCAATGGGGGGGCTAAACAACATACCACAAACAATCTCTCAGAGGGTCATCTCAGTGTGTCCCGGAGGGCCTTTTAATAAGGATGGACAAGAGGAAAATGACATCTCCCCATTGTTCCCCCACCCTTTCATTCACTGTTTTCCACCCTAGAGCTTTTCTCCTCTTGTCGTTACATTTTCATTAATTTCAGTCACTGTTTCATTTCCTTTCCCTCTCCTCCTGACCCTCTTGGCGGTACACGGAGGGTCAAAGACTAATGCAGGAAAGTGAAAGAAAGAGAAAACAGGAGAGGAGGATGAGAGGGATGAGGCCAGGGTAGGGAGGGGGAGTCTTTCCTGCTAGGATCAAAGCCTTGGTCCCATTGTTAGGACTGTACAATGGAGTGCTGCATGGAATACGCTTGGACAAAACACCCGCTTCACCACAGAGAAGCTGGCCCCCTCTGCCCAAGGGCCAACTGACAACAGTGGAGGTTGAGGGCAGCCAGTAGAGGAAGAACAGGAATCAGCAGGACAGCTTACAGTACAGTTAGTCCAAAAATCATTTTACAATAGGCTGTTGGTGAGACACAGATCTGAGGTCTCAAGTTTATCCTCTACCAAAAGACCCCAGGCATTGAAGTTCCACTGCAGTGGTAAAGAAGTATTTGCGTATTTTTTGTGTGTAAACTAAGAGCAGGTATAAGAACTCAACTTCAATTGAAATTAGCCTTAGAACTTGGAACCACCTACATGAAAAACATCCACGCAGCTGCTCATCTGATAAGATAATGCCAGCAACAAGCACTTACCAGACAGGAAAATCCAATGAAGACCTAAAAATATGCCTCTACCAGAAAACAGGAATATATCCCCTTATGTCTCATGTTGATATATAGACCTACGTGATATAATCACATATTAATAAGAATCTGAGTCTTGTCACCAGTCTATGTCTACCCACAAGACTTTTCAAACTAAATTGTTGTTTATTTTTTCGTATTTTCCTTTTTTTTTCGCTACATGAAAATACACTCCACTCTATGTCACTTGGTGTATTGATTTACTCCCCTTATTCAGTTCACTAAATGGTCCATTAGCATTTCACAATGTAAGTAAACACACCAGGTTTCACTCACACATGCACCGAGAAACAGGTTTTAAGGAGTTCAATTGTTTCATCTGAAGAAAAGGTTCAAACAAGACCCTTTCCTGTGCATTAGAGACACAAAACATCCATGAAATGAACTCTTGTCTGTTTAAAGCCAATCAAACAGCTCTTTATTACAGTGCAAACAAAAAGGGGCCCAGAGCTGCTCCCAGATGAACCCCCATTCCTGCCATGAACCCATCTGTAACTGACAGCACCGTTAAGTGTCGTCTCCTTGGGTCTGTACGTATCCTGTACCACCCCCACATACTTTTCTGCCACTCCTGATTATCCACTATCAAGTAACGCAACTCACTCCGAACTTAGCTTAACTTTTTTTTTTTTACTAGTACCAATACTTTCAAAGGAAAACAGGAATCATTAACCCTTTAAGAAGTGGTACCAGAACTTATTTCCTGATACAGTATGGCACCAGTAAAGTCAGATCTGACTCTGTTATCAATTGTAAACAACAATTTAAATCAGTGTTATTGGGAAACACAGGTACTACCCAACAACAGCTGGTATTTAGTACCAGCTGAAATGGAATAACCTAAATGTGAGGCACTGGAATCGGTTAAATCAAGGGGAACAACATTCCCATAAATTGCACCACATGAGTGCTGTGGATGTCAAGTTCTCTTCAGCAAAAAGTTGAAAGTAAAATTGAGGAAGTTCCTACTTTTTGTTAACAGGCAGTTAATATTTATTGACCACTATGGCTTAACTTGGCCCAAAATGTTACATGTCAATAGTCAGCTGCCAATTCACCAGAAGTCAAGAAAATAGTCTCCATGAGCCCAATAAACCCAATCTGTACAAACCCACAATGAGTAGGTCAAAGTTGAAGATCACCACCACTAAATAAAATTCACCCCTCCCCCCCAAATTTATGCAATTATTCATATATAGCAAGAACGCCGTTTGAAGTTAGGACCCTCCTCACAAAGATTCTAAACTTTCCTCTCACTCTCGCTGCCTGACTGGTGGTCGAAGTTTAACCACAATCTAGAGCAACTGCAGTGACATGACACACAATATCCTGCCGAGGACCGAGCTGCACTCTCCCCACCCCCTTATATGCATGAGGCAGACTGATAAAGACTAAGGTGGAAGGTTTTACTCATTAGAATATTGAAAATACCCTGCTAGGTTCCCCACAGAGCAGGGATGTCGGTTAGATTCTGGGCTTGTACAGCTGTAAACAGGAATGAGTAGTGGTTTAGAGATCTGCATTGACACAAAAGTAACAAAACCTTCTCTCAGTTTTGAAGGGTTGCTTAACTTTTACGTCTCACGTTCCCCTCTGTTCTGCAGTGTTTGGAGTGTACTTGTGATTATTTCGCTCTTATTAATTCTAATGTGAATTTCCTTCTTCTCATACCTTTTTTTCTCCTCCTCCTCCCTATTCTTCTAAGCCTGTGATGCTTATCAACTTGGTGAGGGAGAGAGGAGAAGGGGCAGGACAGGCACTTTCATGGCTGAGTTGGAAGCCATTAGCCCCCCGTGTGCTGCTCGGCTCTCCTACCTCCCCTTAGTATTAATCTGCAGTGACAGCTTCACTGTTTACCAAATCCACCCTGGATCCTGGGGGATGACTGGCCGGCGCCACTCTGCTCCATTAACCTCTAACCTCCAGCGTTACGGCACCAGGGCACAGGCCCGGGGCCCGGGGGTTAACCGACCCGAGCAACCAGTCGGACACCTGTCTGATGTCCAATAACTCCTGTCACACGGAGACAATCTGTGCGGCAAGATGGTTCTCAGCTGGACATCAGAGGACGAGGAGGTTCATTTACATCTGACGGCGTTTAATTAGGACTGAAACAATGAAGTGATTCAGTAATTTATCGATTAGACTGATGATTCCCTGAAGACGGGGTGGAAGCAGATGGGACATGAATCGTTTTTTTTTTGTGTCGAATACACATCATAATTTTTCTTTCAGACCAACATACAGTCCTAGTGATTTATGATGATAAACCTCATCTCATCTAGTTGTGTGAGAAAGACACAAACTGCACAAAAGTCTTCATAGGTGTTACTTTGTGATTAAGACTGATACACCTAAAGATGGCGCTCTTATATGATTATACAGCCCTTGTGTTTTAAGTTGAGGCTGTGGTCTGTGACAGACTTTGTGCTAAGCTACATTAAGTGTCTTCTTCTCTTTCTTTCGGCTTGTCCCTTCCTCACAGGTTTGCCAAAGCCAGTCAACATTTTCCAAAATTTTTTTGTCTCACATCTTTGATTTGGCCAAATACCCTTCCTGACGCAACCCTCGCCATTAATCTGGGCTTGGGACCGGCTGACTTGTGCTCCCTAGTGGCTGGTTTGTGCTAAGCTAAGTGTAAGTGTTCTGATAATATTCTGAGAAGCTGAGATAGTTTTTCAGAATAATGTGACTCATAGTGTAATGAGGCAATCAAGGCTTCAGGTCCAAGTCCACCAGCTGCCAGGTTGCCACTGAGCTGCTCTGAGCAAAGCACCATCAAGACCAGGGATGGACAAATATTTTGACTCCCGCATACTTTGTTTTAGAAATTTTAGAACCCTTTACTAATCTTACAATTAGTCCAACAAGTAGGAGATACAGGGATTTATGTGAACTACGGTACATGATGTGTAAAAATCATAAATAAAAGGTGAAATGCGTTAATTAAGATTAATGTATTTTTTTTGTCGTGACATTGGGATTCAAACCACAAAACAAAATGTTACCTCTGCATTTAACCCAGAACCAAAGTGAACAGTGGGCAGCTTTTTGAGTGTCTGGGGAGCAGCGAGTTGGGAGGACACCTTGGCGGTAACTTGGCGCCAAGGTGTCCGGGGGTCCTTAACCACTAGGCCACCAATTGGTCTAAATACTATTAATCTTTTCTACACTACTTGTTGGGTTAATGATGGCATTGAAGGGAAAAGTCAGAAGGACAATGATAATATAAATTAAAAGTAGAATTTGGAAGAAAAAGCCAATGGGCTACATTTACCAAATTCTAATCTAGTCCACAACATCCATTGGGCCCACCACCCATAGGAAGGCTCACAGTATGGTGTGATTTGGGTGTTGCCGACTGCCCCCGTGGCCCAATAACAGATAAACAGATGGAGATGAAAGAATGGATGTAGTTAAATATGATTCTTCTTTCGTCTTATCCCGTTTTTCAGGGGTTGCCACGGCGAGTCAACAATTTCCATCTCACCCTGTCCTCGGCTTCCTCAAATCCAACACCAACCACCTCCACGTCATAGTTAAATATGATTCTGTTAAACACAAGAACTTACAGTACACGAAACACAACCCTTAACTTCAAAAGCAAAGTTCTCTGGCTACGAAGTCTACAAAACCCGTTAGGTCTTTGTCCTGGTTTTGATGCAGTAGAGAACAGACTTCTGGGACCAACTCAAACCCCAGAAGTGGTGGTCTTCAGATTAGATCATTTCACGTGTCTTCTGATCCATTTCCCAGACAGACCACTGCATAAGGAGAGTTTTACATTTCCTGCTTTGAAGTATCTGCTACAATCAGTCTCTCTTAAGATCACTCCCTTGTGCTGAACTACAGTGGAGATTACAGAGTCCAGCTCAAGGTTGGACGTCAATTAAACTGCTGAATGTCACCAGTGTGTGTTTTCAAAGGTTGGGGATGGAGAGGGTTTCCTACTCAGTTAAACAAAATCTCCACCTTGGGAGGAGGAAAAAAGACTCTCTTGTAATTTAATTTCCGTTGTTTAATGGAAATGAATTATAGTGTTTTAGTGAAAGTTCAGTAGTGAAATAAACTGAACGCAATGCAGAGTTAGGAGGTGGTGACAAAAATACTGTTTCCAGCTCTCTGAGAAACAGTGGTGTAGGTTGACAACACAGTGGTGGCCTAGTGGCTAAGGAACCAGATTTGGGACAGTAGGGTTCCAGGTTTGAATCCACCAACTGCCAGGTGAGCATGACACCGTCCCCATTGACTACTCAAAGCTGCTCACTGTTCACTTTGGTGATGGGTTAAATACAGTGGTCATATTTTTATTGTGTGCACTGGTGTGAATCATAATCACGAGGTGTTTGCTTCCCTTCCTTTCCTTCCTTCCTACTTGTTTGTGGGACGACACAGACTTTGAATGTTCAGTCTGGTCTTTGCTGGACCAACAGTCCCCTGAGTTTGACCACAATAAGGAAAGTAAATTTGCTGCTCCATTTGTCTGGAGGAATTCACAGACATAGCTGTAAACATCAGAAAAGGAACTTTTTTTTTTTTGACCGAGTGAAACACCACAAAACAAAAACCAGAAAATGTTCTGTGTCAAAAACCATGGGGCCAGATTTTGTCAACCTCTCGTAGTACCTGCTGTTCTTGCATAGCTTGATTAACTGTTTTTCTTGTCATAAGAATATATTTATCATTACATTTTAATAATGCAGATAATATATACTACATAAAGGCCAAACAAAATGTGTTTTCCCAGTAAAGAAACTAAACAAATGAAGGAATTTCTGAATCAAAATTACAGATCATACATTTTCTTTTACATAATTCCCTCGATATTTTAATATCATCAGCAGCCTATGTATTTTTCAGGAAAGTAGAGCAGGAAAGTATATCAATCTGCCTTCATTAGCAACTTCAAATCAACTATTTTCTCTTGGTCCCCTCATGGTCAAGGAATCAGACTTGTGTTCCCAAGGCTTCAGGTTCTATTCCAACAGCTGCCAGGTTTCCACTGAGGAACTCTGAGCCGACTCACATAACAGCCAAAATCGTATGACAGACAAAAGACAAAATTGAGTCTGTGTTTCTGTCAACTATGCCTCACTATAAGGGATCCTCGGTTTATGGTGTCCTTGACCTAAAGCCCTATGCACACGGGGAGGATTCGGCGCGCGCTGATACCTCAGCGCCATCCACGTGGGCTGATACTACCCCCGCACACGATGAGAATTCTGCTCACGTCTCACTAGTAAGTCAGCTGATTTCTCAGGTCACGTGATAAGTTTAAATTGCGGACTCCAGAGACGAAGACGTACTTTTATTGTTGTTGTTGTTGTTGAATATTATTCAGACAAGGATGGTCTTGCTAAAGATCCACGAATTTGTCTTCTTCTTTCTTTCATTCAACAAGTTGCTGCTGGTTGCCATCTTGTTGCATCATTGTAATGTATGCGCACAAATCATTTGTAGTGAGAAAGACGCTCACGTAGCCCGCACACGATGAGACGTTGTTCGCTCGCGCCGAGAGAAATCGAGCATGATTGATGTTTTGCTCACGGCACATGATGAAAATCTGGCGCTGAACAATCGGCGCATGCCGAATCCTGCCCGTGTGCGCGGGGCTTAAAGTTTCCATGGTTATTACACCATGTCCAATAAATGTTTGAGTCTTGCTCTGATGTATGACAATAAAACTAATTTTCCATCAGAACTAGCTGGCAAGGGGAACGGACAAATGTCACGACTTTAGCCACTGAACTTGACTTTGTTGGCAGCAGTGGTGGCCCAGTGGCTAAGGAAGCAAACTTGGGTCCACCAGGCTTCAGGTTTGAATCCACCAGATGCCAGGTTGCCACTGAGGTGTTCTGAGCATAGAACCTTCCTGACCCACAGACTTGGCTAAAACTCTTGAACTAATGGGTCAGTGGTGGCCTCGTGGTTAAGGTACAAGTCCCGAGGGTTCCAGGTTTGAATCCAACAACTGCCAGGTTATCTTTTAGGTCCACTGAGCATGGCATCATCCCCACTGTTCGCTTTGGTGATGGGTCAAATTTCTTTGTGTGCAGTGATGTGGATCACAGTGTTACTATGACAAGGATTTTACTTTCCTTCCTTCCTTAATCCAGTCACTTCTGGTTTGCTGGGGCACATGATTTTAAAAATGATGATGATATTTTTTTCAGAAAAATACTAAATTTAGACAAGTGTAGGTCAGCTGAGATCTGTGTGTAGTGTGTGTACTCACACACATACAACCACACGCTCACATCCTCACCACCCTTCCTAAAGTGAAGCCAAACACACTCAGTCTTGGGAGGAGTGACAGAGCATCACGTCCTTCTATCAACAGCTGACACACTCCCTCCTCCTTCACCAGTTGACCTGCAACCCCGATGACAACAGACTGTCATCACCATCACTCCTGCAAGGTAAACAAAAATGTGACGCACACACACACACAGAACAGCCTGCTGTAGCAATCTGTGTGTGTGTCTTAACGCGGCTTTGTTGCCGCTTCGTCCTTCACCCTCATACATCTTCAGTTAACAGAAACGTCATGTGAGTGCGTTCCATCAACCTTGCCCTTTATTTCTCATAGATCCAACCCACCTGCAGCCATCGTGACCACAGCCAGGACTCGACTTGATTTTTCTGCTGAATGTTCAGGAAATTCAGCGCAGGGCGATCTTTGCCAAGACAGAAATATTTACCCAAGGTGACGCAAGCGGTGCCCTGCTACTGAACTGCTCTTGGCTATATTTGGAGGATCCTCGCTGCTCTCATCAAAAATACCATGGAAGATTCCACATGGCCCTCCTTGAACCTGGGACCTTTGACGTAACCCTCTCAGCAGATTCCCAGATGCAGACACTGTTAACGAAGACCTTTCATTTCTCCTGTTTCCAACCTTTAAATAAGTGAGGAAGGATTTTAACTCTTAACAATCCAACAAATGTACATCCACACGAAGGGATGGAAGTGAAGCTAAAATCAAAACCTATCTGTTCAGGTGTTTTTCTGAGTACAATCAGTACAGAGGTTAAACAAACACATTTAAACAATCATTTAAGGTGGGTTCTTGACAACAGTACTTTGTAGACTACAATTCTCTAAAAAAAAATGCTAATCTCAAACAGACGAATAGCCGATTGGTCTATTTTGAAGAATTGTCCAAACTGAATCAAGCACAGTCACTCAAACATTTATTCATCTTCATCCTCTTATCTGTCACCAGGACTCAGGGACAGCTGTCTCCACGACTGCCACCCTAAATCACACTGCTCCATACTGTGAGCTTACCTGTGGGTGGTGAGGTCACTGTAGGTGCAGGTGGGTCAGGACGGTGCTATGATGAGAGCAGCTCAGTGGCAACCTGGCAGCTGGTGGATTTGAACCTTGCACACCCAGGTCCACTTCCTTAACTGCTAACCCATCACTGACGGCCCAAGCAAACTCATACGATACAAAAAAGTGTCTTATCTTAGCTGTGCATGTAGGATCTTTCTCATCAAGTTCTAGATCAGACCTGGGCAAACTAAGGCCCAGGGGCCAGATGAGGCCCATTTGGCGTTATAATCCGGCCCCCCAGACTCCTCCAAATTATACTTTTAATTCATAATATCATTATCCTTCCACCTTTTCCCTGCAAAGGAAGCATTTCCCCAGTAAATTGTCTAACGAGGCTTAAAGCATTTTGCCTTTATTCAATACTTTACTCAAAATTCATCTTAGTCCATAGAAATACTAGATCTTTCTGATCCTGATTTGTCCCCTGACTCAAATTTTAGTACCAGCTGCGGCCCGCGAGTCGCAAAAATTACCCAGGCCTGATCTAGAGCCTGGTGGTAAACCATGTTATGTCTTCACGCAGGGTTTTTATTTAGTTGTATGCAGTTCTCTTGTTTTTTGGGAATGTTTTCCTCTATATTGTGGCTTCCAAGAATAAGTCTAACACTTCTGATATTTTTATGTCCTAGATTATGATGTTGTGTTACCACTATGACCACTGTGTTAGTGTAGGTGAGTGACAAATGTACTTAAATAGATTATGTGAGTTCCGATATACAGCTTGCCATAATCCAGAATTCTGACATAAGTAAAAAAAAAGACACATTTTTTTTCCCTGAATGTCCTAGTAAATCTAGCCTTGTGACCCACACTTTGAGAGTCCCTCTGTTTGTTAACTCCCTATTAGCCACTTAACTAAATCATACATAAATGTTTATGGGCTTTTCTTTGGTTTTAAAAGAACATATAAACCAAACAAATAAAGAGTGGGGTGGAGTTGACTCTGGGGAGAGAGGAGTAGAGGGGAGTTGAGCAAGGCTTTTTGAACAGCGTATGAGTAAGAGGCTGATTCTTCTCCCAGAGGAGACGCCGCAGCAGCTGGAAACCATTGACAGGAGTTTGGGTTTAGTGAGAGAACAGAGGACCTGGGACTTGTTGGAGAACTCATACGGGGTCTGTGAAGGAATCTGCAGCTAAAGTCAGACCAGAAACTGAGAGAGGAGAAAATGTGTTGTGGCGCAGTAAAAATAAAATGTGATTCATGCTCCACGCTTTCCGAAATGACAGGAAAACCTACACAACATATATATGTTTTCTTGAAATTGTATATATACATCGCAGCAAATCTATAGACAAACTTAAGTTCCAGTCACAAGGTCTTAAAATGACAACACTTCAGCAGAACAGTGAAGAAAAACAACCTCTGCTAATGTGTAGGATGGAAATGTTGTTCTAATGTGAGTCACTTGACGCTGAGCTGCTGAGTTTGAGCAACTGTTTTAAATTATTGCAGCTAAGGCTAAAAAAAAAAAACAAAACACAAAAGTAATGAAAAAAATGGGGAAGTGGTTTTATAACGTTGTCAACGTGAGCCTCTGCACTCTCTTGTGTGGGTGTTCCATCATGATACCATTTTATCTTTGACATTTAAAAGCTGATCGAATGAGCAACACAAAAGAGACCACCGGCTTTTTTATGGATGTAAAAATACAAGAGTTTTTGCACCAAACGTGACACAAACATCCTCCATCTGCTCCACTTCAGAGCAGCCTGAGACTATGCAGATTCATCCAACCGAGTCTTGGACTTCAACATAAACAGCAGACAACTGCACAACATCTCCTCCCATGACATCAGCCTCGTCTTCACTCATCATCTCATGGAGGAGCCAAAATGATCATCATGTACAGGCACACAACTCTCGCATTCAGATGGTGGTACAACACATGCGCACACTTCAGCCCAGTAGGTGGTGCTATAAAACCTTAAGTTCATTTTGCTGACATTGAGTAAAATGCACTGATGCAGATGGTAAATGTTAGACCTTTCTGTTCTTTTTGGTGCAGTGGACTAGTATGATTGTCACACCAGCCACTGGGGGGCTCAAGCCAGTGATAGAAGAGAGTCAGCTAAGGAGAAGGATGAGGTTGGTTGTAGGACCAGGGCAGAAGACAAGAAGCAGAGCTGGAGGTGGAGGAGTTAAAGATGCTGAGATTCTCTACAGGAGAGACAAGGATGGACAGGATCACGAATGAGGTGATTAGAGGGACAACACAGACAAGAAGGTTTGGAGAAAAAAGCTAGAGAAGACAGATTGAGATGGTTTGGACATGTTCAAAGGATGGACAGTGGATACATTGGTAGAAGAATGATCCTAGAGATGGAGCTACCAGGTAGGAGATAAAGAGGAAATTGATGGATGCAGTGAGGGAGGACATGGAGGTAGTTGGAGTCGGAGTAGAAGGTACAGAGGACAGGGAAAAAATTGCCATTACCACGTCACATCATCAGTAGGGTAAAACTAAACCCAGCTCACGCCCCCTATTGGAGGGTGAACAATCCAACGCTTGCCAACACGCCACAGGTCAGTTATCCCTGTGGTAACTTTTCTGACCTCGTTGAAACCCCAAAGGTCAGAAGGATTCAGGCCGACGTAGCACCTCAAGCGTCATTCTTCCTCTACATTTCCATAGAGTAGCAGTAAAAATGCCTACCTAGCACATCTGCCTCACAGGAAGAACGTCCTGAGAATGGGACAGCACTTGATGAAAAGCAAGTCAGGCAAGTGCTTGGGTTTCCAGCCACTAGGAGGTCCCAGACAAAAAACTATTTTTTAGCTATATGTGCTGATGGCAACATAAGATTCCATGGCTCCTATGTGGCTGATGGACCATGAGAGTCTCAAGGACTTATACTCTGGGTTTCCTCATGGTAGAACAAACACATGGAATGATACAAATATTATATACTGTATTTAGATAACAGTGACAGCTAGCCAAACCATAGTGAGTCTAAATACGGGATGGAAAAGATCAATTTATTGATGGAGGTGAACATTAGAGGGGGGACTTACATATGTGTCTTCTATGTGTCCACGCCTTCAGTGTTTTTGCCTGTGTCAACCAAGGACCACTTTGGCAGCAGACATCACCAACCTGCAGGAATATACAGAAAATACAACAGCTTTACCTTTAACTGTTACAGAAATTAAGGGAAATAAAATTGAAATCAAAATAAAATAAAAAGTGATCTGTGATAAGAGAGTCAGCTAAGGTGAAGGGAAAGGTTTACAAGACAGTGGTGAGACCAGACATGATGGATGGATAAGAGACACTAGGAATAGGTAGAAGACAGGAGACAGAGCTGGAGGTGGAGGAGTTAAAGATGCTGAGATTCTCTTTAGGAGAGTAGGATTGTAGGATTGGTTGTAGGACCAATCATGATGGACGGAGATACGACCAATAGGCAGAAGACAAGTAGCAGAGCTGGAGGTGGAGGAGTTAAATATGCTGAGATCTTTAAGAACGACAAGGATGGACAGGATCAGGAATGAGGACATTAGAGGGACAACACATACAGGAAGGTTTGGAGAAAAAGCTAGAGAAGACAGATTGAGATGGTTTGGACATGTTCAGAGGAGGGACAGTGGATACATTGGTAGAAGAATGATCCTAGAGATGGAGCTACCAGGTAGGAGACAGAGAGGAGATTGATGAATGCAGTGATGGAGGACATGGAGGTAGTTGGAGTCAGAGTAGAAGATACAGAGGACAGAGGGAGATGGAATTGTTGACTCGCTGTCTCAACCCCTGAAAAACAGGATAAGCCGAAAGGAGAAGAAGAAGTAGTTTGACCACATTTCTCAATGTTTCGACCAAGTAACGACTTGAATTGAGAGATGGAACAGAAAACTGTTATGATTTTATCTGACATTTTTGAGCATTTGTGCAAACAAAGCCATAATTCCCTGCTGGACTGTGTTTGTTTCTGCTGTAAATACCTCTCGCTGGTATAACCCCAGTGTCCAGAGAACATCTTATGGACCCTTGTTTTATGACAGAGATCAATTAAAAAAATTCTTTATGTTTCTGAGAAGACTAAACCTAAAGTAATTACAACACTTACAGTCATACTTGAGGGTTCAAAATATTCAATGTATTCCAATTAAATCCTCCTCAGCGTCTCACACTGGACCATCGGTCCAATTATTTGACATTCTTGGGTCAGTAAAAATGTACGTTGACTGTCAAATTGCTTGGACAGACACAGAGTCTTGTGCTGGATGGACATAATCATGAACTACAGATAAAAGTACGATAGGAGGCCAAGAGAAGAAGATATAAAAATCCATAAATAAGACAGCTTTTATTAAACTTTTGATATATCCAATGTTAAATTCAGCCCTCAGGCCTTTCATTCCCCTCCTTCATCTCCTCTCCTGAGTGTCTGCACATGTGGAAAAGTCTATTTTCACTGGTTTTACCTGCAGCCTGAACCAGGCACACAGCTGGTTTCCATTTCTAATGCTCCAGAGGAGACAGAGTACGTGGCTCCTCTACCTAAAGATTCTGTTATGGCGCAAAACAGCAGGCATAAATCTTCCATGTGTCTCCATGTGTCCTCCATGGTACGCATGGGAACCTTTGAAAACTAATCCGGAACTAGATGGAAAAGTAAGAGGCCGAGTCAGTTCACACAACAGTCCTCAGATAGGAGATGGCCTTTTCTCACCTTAACTTTGTCCAACAGTAACTTGGACACCCTTAATCTGTCCTCCTTCTCCACACACTATGCCAAACACGAGGCCCGCAGCTGGATCTGGCCCAGAATATAATCTTAAGCGGCCCACCAGAGCCTAACTCTGTATATAGGTCGACTTACATTTTTGTGCACGTACGTATCATGATTATCAAGTTAGAGGTGTTGCTTTTCTGTATTTTGTGGTAGATTTAGAGCAAGAAATTCAGTCATTGGGAAATAGAAATAGAAAAAGAAAGTTTGGGATTCGGTGTGACTCATTTTTACATATTTCTTGTGTAACTTTCTCATCATCTATTTTGCAATCTTTGGGATTTCAACCACTTTAGTACATCATAGTTGTTTGTCAAATGTTCGAATAGTTTCAAAAGGACAGACCGGGTCTATTTCACAATTGGTTGACGATTTGTTTTTACGTAAACGTTGTGTTATAATTAGGCTAATTTTAAACTATTTCAATATATATTTTGGGGCGATGTTGGCCTAGTGGTTAAGGAACGGGACTGAGGTTTTGTGCGTTCCAGGTTCGAATCCTTCAACTCTCAGGTTACCAATCAGATCCACTCACTGGGTTAAATTTGTCGTGTGGAGTGGTGTGAATCACAATGTGACAAAGACAGGGAGTTTGCTTTCCTTCCCTTCCTCCACATATATATTTATCTATGGTTTAAGTCAGGGAACTCAAACTTGTGGCCCGCGGGCCATTTGCGGTCCATGGAATGATATTTTGGGGCCCCCACCGTGATATGTAAGTTGAACGTTGACGTGGCCCATGAGATTCGTAGAGGGGTTTCACTGCAAGTTAACAATGATAAAAATGGTTATGTTGGATGCACTCAGTTTTAAACATGGCTGGAGATTAATGTAGATTACTGTACAAAATACAGATTTTGTTATTTACACTAAGAACATTCATCTAAAAAGGTTTTCTCTACCATGGAGACCAGTGTGGATCGACTGTGGAGTTGATAACTATGGATGATGATTAATTCAGAAAGTAAATTTACTTAATAATTATCTAAACTTTGGACTATCACAGTGAATGAATATTCACAGATTCATGTACTGTATCATATATTTCTCAAAAATTAACTGGTCTGGTTATTTATTGTTGTGTATTTCTTCTGATCTTAAATTTTGTTTTCACGCAGAATCTGTGTTTTTTTTTAAATAAAATACCAGTTTTTACCTTTGGTGTTGAACATTGACAGCTGATGCAGCCTGTTGGTGAAATGACAGTGGGGTGCATTGGCCCTCAACTTATTTGAGTTTGAGATCCCTGTTCTAACCTCTAGTCTTTGTGGATAATCTTTAAATAACTTTGACCATGTTTGAAGTAATATCTTATCAACCTGCTTTTCATTGTATCTTGTGTAACACAGCAACGTTTACGGACTAAGGTACGGCAACATTCTAACCTACGGGGATTATTTTTAAGTTTACTTCTCTCAGTTTATTTCTAAATCATTATATCTCCGTGACACAGCCTACAGCATACATTAGTGTATTAATTGTGTTTGCAGTTCATTAATTGTCACTAGCAGTAACAAACATTCTGATGCTAATAAGTGTCTGGTTTCTTCCTTAAGCCGTTGTAGAGAAACTCAGTGACTGTATTCATTACAGAAACTAATTCCATGTTTTCTTTGTGTAATGTTAACTGCACCTGTGGCTGAGGCCAAAAGGCAGTACAAAGAAATATGTGTTGTTTTGATTTCATTAGGTTTAGCCAAAAAAACAACAACATTTTTAGAACCAAACACACACACACACAAACCTGTTTTTGTGCTTTGTGAGATCCTCACATAGACATATGCTTTACAGCACTACGGGAATTACACTCAATAGCACTGCTACCGATACAGGGCTAATCTTAATCCACAATGAGCCTAAATCTTTTTCTAACTCTGAGTATTTAATCTCACTCAAGTGAGGACAGACAAATCTGTCTCTACTGGAACACTTTTTCGTCAGACCTCATAAGTACAGCTTCACCAGGAACACACACACACAGATACAAACAAACAGACAAATGCCTACAATAATTTGATCACAGTGTTTGGATTTCCTACAACGCAGCCCCCGGGATGGCGGTCACAGCTTGGTGGGAGTCTGGTCGTGTAGCTTCCTCCTTTTAGGCTGATTAGAAAATCTGTTGTCCATTATAGATGTTTTTCTCACAGAAAAACAAAGAGATTTTGTAACCCGACTATTTTGGTTTGCACACAGAGAGGAACCACGGAGATAGGAATCACGATCTTCACAACCTGCCACGCTGCCAGTGCACGCGTGCGGGTTGCATGTGCACCTGAAACTGAATACGACGAGTGGAAATATACATCAGCGTCAACTGCAGCAGGAAGTCTGTTGTTGTTTTCTTTGTCAGAATTTTTAGCTCCTGGATTTCAACCTCCTTAATCACCGCTGTCTGCCTGTAACCTTAGACCATGACTGAGCTCATCCTCCTGACATCACAACCCATGACAAAAGAGCAGGACTTCAGAGGAAATGTTGCTGCCCTCGGCTGCGACCATGTTTCTGACAAAAGCCCAGAAGAGGTTTACTGTAGGTCAGGGATGTTAGAATCTTGTTACGGATCTGGATACAGACAATGAAGAATGAATCTAAAAAAGTGTCCAATAAAATCCCTCACCTCACTGTTACCGGGCAGTGGTGGCCTAGTGGTTAAGGCACAATCCACACCCACTGCTTCCCTTGTGCTCAAAGCTGCCCTCTGTTCACTGTATGAAGTGGTGTGGATTTCGATCGATTTGCCATGAAAGACGGACAAATATAAAATAAATTCTGTCTGCTTAAAACAGATATTGATATAACTGAACACTTAACACAGCAAAAACTAAAACATAAGCGGGGCTAAGGAGAAATAGACCTTGGGCTGCAAGGCTTCAGGTTCGAATCCACCAACTGCCAGACCATAGCACCATCCCAACCCACATAACTTGAAGATTTGGGTGGCAGTCGTGGAGTCCTTGGGATCCGGCAACAAATAAGCAAATGAAGATCAGTTCAGATCTTCCTAGAGTTTGGATTATCAACAATGTCAACCTTCCAAAACAAAGATTTTTAAGATTTCTAAGATAATTGTTTCATCTTCCAGTGTTCTTTGATTGAAAACTAGACGGCAAGTGGAGCAGATAAATACAGTGGCCAGATGAGGTGCTGTGAGCACAGTACCATCCGACCCATCTAACTTCCAGCGAGTTCACCACTGGCAGGTAGGTACACAGTATGTTGAAGTGTGATTTGGGTGGCAGTTGTGGAGACTGCTGCTCCCAAGGACCAGTATCGTACAGGCAGATGCCGACAAATTAAATGAATAACGACAAAACCTAACCTACATACCTCTGATGAGCACATGACAAAAAAAAAAAAAACTAGTAACACCGAAATTCGAAAATATGTATCTCACAGAAGTGACCTAGCAAAGAAAAATCCTAAAAACGGCCTTGTGGTATAACTGATGAAACTTTAGTTGGAAAACAGTTTGGTAGAAGGAAACAACAGAAACAGTTCTTAGACCACCCTGCTCTTTTCTCAAATTCCTTAAATTAATCTTAATTCCTGGTTCCACTAAGGCTACATTTGTTTGGCCAATAAACAACTATAGTGCCAACAATAAAAATAGCTCATACGAGTTTATTTTCAGAGCTGATATTCAGCCATTTTCCATTGTTTTCTTGATATCAACCCAAATCACTTCAGTTCTACTATCAATAGCTTTGGCATCGTACTGCCCAAAACACTGCTTCTAGTCATTCCATGTTTTTCCGATCTTTTTTTTTCTACTGGAAATACACCTTAAGTGGGACCAGGCATTAAAATGAAAGACATTATTGAAAACATAGTCTAAAAATAATTCATGACTGTATTCCATACATATGGAAAAAATATTTTTTTTTTGCACAGATACGGTGCTGCAAAGCTTGTTGGCTAGGGTTGTATATGAACACATTTGAACCAATTTCCTGACTCCACCCGTAACTGTTCCAGAATGTTAATCCAGTCTTAATATAGTCCCAAAGGCCGCACCATTGACAACTCTTTGTGTCCAGAGGGATACAGATGATGGAGACACCTGAGCAACATCTGGATCAGGGTGTCAGCTCCATCAAGAGGCCCCACTCGGGCTTATTTCTTAAAATACCCTCATTCTTCTACATAATCACTGACGGATGCAGGGGTAAAACAGCATGGGGGTGAGAAGATTGGGGAGAGGGGTCAGAGACGAAGCCTGACTCTGATGTTTGTAATCCAGCATAGTTAAGGCGCTACGTCCATAAACACCAGTCTGATTTACAGGTAATGATGTCATGTGGTTGTTGCTACAAAATCACAAATTAAAACATTAACAGAGCCGAGAGCCTGAGTTTCTACTTCATCACTGTGTGCGCCGCAGCCAAGTTGTTGACACCATGTGAAAAATATTCTGGCCTGTGTGTGTATCCGAGGCTGGAGGCGTACATGTTTTCTTCAGCATTCCAACATTGAGTCGGAGGCTCAGAGTATTGGTTTTTTTTTTTTTTTTTTTTGGTTAAAACCTTTAAATAAATATAAAATAGTCAAATGTTAGCCAAAACATAATTAAAAAGCTGTCAAGATGGCTGAAAGATGTCCAAAACTACCGTCTAGGTTCCAAGATATACTGAAATACAGAACCTTACATGAGGGAAACAGCAGGGCAGGATGAGAAAATTGTCTGTTAAATGCACTGAACTAGACAAAACAGACATGTTTTTACTGGTTCTGTTGGTTAAAAAGTTAATAAATAATGGAATTGTAGCCTCTGTTGATATAAAGTCAACTAGTCAAAATAGGGTTGGAAACATAAACATATAAATATATAAGAGTAAATGGAATTAAGGGAGGGATTGAGGGAAAAGAAAATTACATATATACAGTACATAATAAAATCAAGTTTGACTTAAAAAAAATGAGTCAAATCAGCCGAATAATAAAAGAAGCCTGCCAATAAATTTATATAGCAATAAAACACAACATTAGCGATTTGTTAAACCCACATCAATGCTAATTAACTATTGGTCAGATGAACACTTCACTGTAGCCAAAGAAATTACACAACAGGGACAAAAAAAAACAAACTCTACTGAGAGAAAACTCTGCCTTTTCAAGGTTACTGAAAAGGCAACATCAAACTTGGACTGGAAACCATTACATTTACCAAAATGCTGAACCAATAAAGAACAAATGGGTAAACATTGGCTGAGGCTGGTTACACAATCAAAACAAATAGATTCTGCAGGTAACGAAATGTAACGTACATTTACTAAGGTTTAGGTCAGTGCTTCCCAATCTTTTTCTGTTACGCCCCCCCTAGCAAGAAGAAAACAATTCGCACCCCCCACCCCACCCCCCACTCTCCACTGCAACTATAAATAACAGCATTTGTCTATAAAATAGTTCTAGCTACACCTCTGCATAACATCGTATCCTTGTTAACATAAAGAAAACAAAAAGAAAGAGATATAGTTCAACTTACAAGGATGTGCATTTACACTTTATTGTAGTACGGCGGAAAAAAAGAATGTTCCCCAGCAGCGCACACTTTGAAAACCCCTGGTTTAGGTCATTTTTGTATGCTAGCCTACTTAGTGTTCCCTCCTTCTCAAGAAACACTCAACAGTGGCTAAAATACTATGGATGGCAGCAGTGGTGGCCTACTTGTTAAAGAAGTGGACCTGGGTCTGCAAGACTTCAGGTTCTAATCCACCACCTGCCACTGAGGTGCTCTGACCATAGCGTCCAACTCACATAACTTCCAGTGGGCTCACCACCCACAGGAAGGCTGACCGTTTGGAGCAGTGCGATTTGGGTGGCAGTCGTGGAGACTTCTGCCCCTGAGTACCGGCAGCGGATGGGGGATGAAGGTGAATGAATGAATAATCACATAACTTGGACAGGCTGGGGGCCCAGACTATAAAGCCAAACGGGCCGTATTTGGTCCCCGAGCCACAGTTTGACCTGCTACCCAGTAACAGATAAGAAAATAAAGATGAATACATACAGGCTATAAATCTACAAAGATAGAAGGAAGCTAGACATTTTAGCTACTTGTCTTTAAATACTTTTGGTTTACATGCTTAGCATTGAGATAGATAGGTGGAAAGTTAGACAGACAGGCAGATACATAGACAGATACACAGACAGACAGACAGACAGTTAGATATATAGATGGAAATTAATTATCTAATACCAAACTAGTGCATTATCCTGACGCAACATTGTCCTCTTTGTCCTGACACTTGTTCTGCCAGAGAAAACAATACATCATTTATTAGACTTATTTTCCACTTCCTGTTCGGTCCCCCGACTCCTTCAATTGTCTCCAGGCTAAACTCAAGATGTTGTAACATGTTTTCCTGAGCCCAGTTCAGCCCCTGTTAAAACCCCTTCAGGGCTGAGCTTAGTCCACAGGCGAGCTGCACGCCGCTACAACCTGAAGTACGGCACGTATGGAGGAAACCGCTCCAGTCGGAGAAATCGGACCCATCTATGGGGAATATCCCAAAATAAACCCCTCTGTTCTCCCATATCAGGCCTTGTATAAATAAGATAGCACTGCAGGCACACGGCACCATGGGAATTAGCCAATCCAGTCCTGTAAACATCAGCCAGTGACTTTTGGCAGGCCGTCTGGCTCTCAGGAGGGGAGGTTCTGCACTGGAATTCATAAATAAATCACTTTTCTGGGAGGATTATATGTCCACAGACCTTGCTTCCCGGACTCCTCCCCCTAAAAATAAACAGGGCCCAAGCAGAAATAGCAGAGCGTAAGCACCGCGACAGGAAATTATCAGGGTTTGTTGCTATAATTTGGGGTTGATGTTATTTTCGTAGCATTAATATTCGAAGGGAAAAAACCAAAACCTTTCTCAGTGTGTGTTACACAACACTCTCCAGCCTTACTGTCCAATATAAACACTTCCAGCAAAGCGATGAAATAAGTCCTCAGTCGCAGTGGGTAGATTCAGGAGATAAGGAGCACGCTGGCTAACTTGAATGCTTCTCATAGTTTCCAACACACAATTGAGGTCATACAGACTTTAAAATCTTTGCAGCTTGTTTTGCTCAGGTTGGACTGTGGGATATTAACAAGTTCCCAGAGGAAGTAAAGCGGCACTATTTGAACCTACGCAGCCTGGACCTGCCCTGGCCTTCAACGTGATCGCCTCCTCAGACAAACACGGCAGGGAGCGACAGAAACAACTCTGATAGAATGAAAACGTTCTGGGAAAATAAACCCTCCAAGTGAGGAACAATATTAAACCAATGGCAAGGGATTAAAGTGGATGCAGCCTCAGCATGTGGCCTGATTTTTGTTGGGTTTTATAACAAACTTAAATTTAAAAAATGTATTAAAAATAACCCGAGCTTCAAAGTTTTACTTGAAAACTACCCAAGGAGAAACCACACCCTTGTGCCGAGAACCAATGAATGAATAAGTCAGTAAATCTCCTACTACACTACATGCATCAAACTCAAGGCCCGGGGGCCAAATGTGGCCCGCCAACTCATTTTATGTGGTCCACAAGAGATTGGACGGCATTCACTGACGTCCGTACGGCAGAATTTCTTCACCTGAGAAACTAACTAAGTTCTTATTACACAGCAATAAATGATATTTGTAGCCTAATCAAAATCCCTTTAAAAAACATTAATCTGTTATGGAGTATTTACATCTATACTAGTGTTTCAAGGACTGGTCAGCTCGTACCACCAGGCACAATGGACATTTTTGGACTCTATTCTGTTTCTGTCAGGGTTTAAATGACCTGGTACTTAAACAGTATTAACAGATTATCCTTAAAAAAAGAAGATGAACTGATATCACTGGATTTTCTTTCTAATTGACTAATTTACTCAGTAGATTAGTAAAAAAAAAAGTGTATTTTTTCCCTGTGTCTCACTGTGGCCCCGTACCAAATGAGCTAAGGACGGTTTCAGGTCCACAGGCCAGTGGTTTGGCACCCGAAACTTATACAGTCTGAAATACAACCAGCCCTTCAAGGAGAACTGTATTGTTGATGCGACTCCCTGTAGAAATGGGTTCGATACGTTTGAGTAGTTGAGGTAAAAATCCTGTACCATGTGACATACTGTAACTTTGACATTGTGACTGGAGTTCCCTTACCCGAGGTTAAAAACACATGCTGTCTAATGATGTCACTTCAAAGAATATGGAAACAGAAGTGAGAGACGTTGACCTGGACAAACTAAGGCCTGGGGGCTCAATAAACTGCAGTAACATGTTTATATGCTGTGGAGTAGTTATGTATAATCTACTATTTAAAACTGGCCATTGTAATATTTAAAAGCCCTGTTGGCTATTACTTTAAATTAAAACTATAATCTTCTTCCTGCCTTTTCCCTACAAAGCCTGCGTTTTGCTTGTCTGGAAAAGGAAAAGGAATTTAGATTAACAACCTTAAGTACCGTTTGTGGAAATACCAAGCATGGTTTGCACAAACTTAGTTTATCATATACAGTATATCTGATTATTATCCCAGAGATAGAGATAATACCAAAAATGATATAGTTGATTGGTGCAGTGAGTTAGCAACACTCTAGGTGAAATTGTGTTGTTGCAATTTAACCCCAACTGTCAAGACATTAGTGTTAAATATTGGTAAAAGTTTGCTTAAAAATATATCTTTCGAGTTTCCTAGAAGAGAATTATGCTCAGATACACAAAACGAAGCTAAGAATGTTACCCATAACTAGCACAGGTAACGAGTTAACAGCTAAAAAATAACTTTTAAATGATATTTTGATAGTTTCACGTGTCAAACTCAAGGCCCGAGGGCCAAATGTTGCCCACTAAGTCATCTTGTATGGCCCGCAGAAGAATAAAAAGCATTTTCTGAACCTGAAATTAAAAGTTTTTTGCTTACACAGCAAAGAACTATATTACTTTTGTAAATAAATAAGAATAAACTGCAGTAAAATGTTTTATATCCTATGTAGTAGGTATGTATAATCTACTATTTACAACTGGCCATTCAAGACACTTGTATTGTTGACGTGGCCCTTTGGTAAAAATTAGCTTGACACCGTTGGTTTATGATAAGCAAGCTTAAAAAAAATAGTCAAATCACTAACCCTAAAATTGTCATGTGTCTTCCATAAACAGAGGTTAGGTGTATTTAGTTAACAGTGAGTTAACAAAATTACTCAGGTATACACCAAAAAAAGTTTGAGAAAAGCTAAAGAAGACAGATTAAGATGGTTTGGACATGTTCAGAGGAGGGACAGTGGATACACTGTAGAAGGATGACTCTAGAGATGGAGCTACCAGGTAGGAGACAAAGAGGAGATTGATGGATGCAGTGAGGGAGGACATGGAGGTAGTTGGAGTTAGAGGAGAAGATACAGAGGACAGAGGGAGATGGAAAATGATGATTCACTGTGACGAAACCTGAAAGAGACGAAAGGAGAAGAAATGTTTGGTAGTTTACTGGAACAACATGAATTAAACTGGTGTCATCATTGCAATGTCAACCAGAAACCACTGATATGAACAATAAAATATTAGTAATGTGTGATTTATGATAAATGATGACGTTGGAAACGTATAGAAAAGCGAGAGGAGGATTTTCCGAGCGGAGGAGGAGGTTTCTATTGTTTCGTTCTTTGCTTGTTTTCTGTTCTGTTTTTTTTCGCATTTGTCTTTCTTGTGGTATGGCAACGAATGGGTTAAAAGAGTCAGTGGCGGAGACACTCTGAGACCTCTGTCTACACAACAGTGAGACATCAAAGAATGCAGTGTTCCATGCCTCCTCTGCATGTTCCATACAGTCTATAGCAGCAAACCCAGGTTGGTGGGTTGCAGGGTTGATTCCAAACACAAATATCAACATCCTGTTTGAACAGTCTGAACACAGGTGCAACTGTGACGGTTATGACACACATAACATCAAGTCCCGTCAAAATAAGAAAAACTAGTCCCAGGTTTGACTCGGTTTTATTATCAACCTGCATCAACCGCACATCTCTGCAACCCCCCCGTGGGGAAAAGTAAAGG
Organism: Paraplagusia blochii; assembly: GCA_016785265.1. NCBI lineage: Eukaryota > Metazoa > Chordata > Actinopteri > Pleuronectiformes > Cynoglossidae > Paraplagusia > Paraplagusia blochii. The sequence continues at coordinate 153,023 of JAFBJS010058422.1, forward strand.
GGCTTTCTCTCCAAATGTCTGAAGGATGTGACATCATTTCCTGTGTCAGGCTCTGTGGTGATGGCACGTGGCTGGTAATGTGCACTGTGTTTGTTTGAAGATTTAAAAAAAAAAAGAAAACTTCAAATCACTGAGTGAAGATTCAAACAATATTCCTCCGGATAGAAATAAAGACAGCATAAATAAAGAAAAATGACTTGAAAGGTTAGGAAAAAGTCCCAAAGTAAAGTAAAAACAGGAACAGGAAGGAAATATGACACAAATATCAGAAAGTTTTAATTTAAAAGCTCATTTCTAAAAAGCAAAACAGATGGAACAAAGCTAAAATGATCCAGATGAAACTGACAAAACCAACCAAAGAGTTGGATCAAGTTCATTAGTGATTATTGACTCACTTAACTAAACTTCCAAACCGTGGATTGTAAACCCAGAGTGTGTCCCGGTCCACAGAGAACAAGTTGAGTAACATTTTGTTTATAAACTGAACCCTGACCTGAAGACCGTTACATTAGTGTGCGAGTCACTGCGGTTTTCACCAGGGTTGTCATCTTGGTAATCACAGGAGAACTGAACTGCCACGGACTCTGGAAAGTACCCAGAACACTGTGCTGTAGACTAGACGAGCCGATCAGACCACATGTGGTGTGTATGTACCAGTGAAAAAGAGTCCGTTAGTGTTAGAGGCTCTGAGTGAGATCATTGGTCAATAAACCAGTCATTCATTCAACATGACCTTCCACCTGAGGGTGTTTGTAGAAACCTTCTAACCCAGACATGGGCTCACCTTCTGTACACTGACTCACCCTGTGGTGTCAAAAATAGGGCTGGTGAAGGTTAACGTGACCTCTAGTTCTGATACTAGCTCAGCTGGGCCGCATGAAGACATCAATTTTTGGAACTTGACCATTTTGGACGGATATGAACTACTCAGTTAGCAACAGCTGGACAGAAAGCTAGTCCAAAGCTAACAACCCAATACAGGGATAAATTAAGTTCTATATCTGTATATATATATATATATATATATATATACATATATATATATATAGGCCAAAAATGTAGCTGTTTTTGCACATCAGATGCTATATACATTTGGACATGTATAGAGGAGCGACAGTGGTTATATTGATAGAAGAATGTTAGCGATGGAGCTACCAGGTAACATGGAGGTAGGTGGAGTCAGAGTACAAGATACAGAGCTTGTCCCTAAAAAAGGGACAAGCTAAACGGGAAATTAGTAGATAGAAATTGCTAATCAATTATCAATATATAACTACATATTAGCTGAGCAACAACTAACACAAAAATTTCCAGGCGAGGCTAATATATTTTTTAGTTTAGCTTTAATGGCTAGCCTTACTATAGTAGTAGTCTATACTAAGTTTGACGTCGTTTTCCAACACTCAAAACTCAAGGCCAGGTTAGCTAAAAACAACAAAATGTCATCAAAGGAATTAGCGATGGATTGCAGAAGCTTAGGCTAAACAGATGGCCAAATAACTTAATAATTAATGATAATAATTATTTAAAAAAGCAACAACAGCTACAATAGAACTCAATCAAAGCACTGATGGAACTAAATAATATTTGATGGATAAATAACTATAGAAAACAGTTCCCAGTTACTGCAATACAATTACATTTAAATTGAATACGTTACAACTGTGAGAAACCATCAATACTTTTTATAATGTGAAAAAGATGAGTTCCGTGTCAACTGTGACCTTAAAACCATGTCTGGGTTTTATGGAATCTTATTATTGGTCGTGGTTTTCTTTTTTTAATTGTCTTTTGTTTTACCTTTATCTCTACTGTTGTGGCCTATTGTTAAGTCGTGTTCAAACAACCCAGAATTACATCAAGATCTGAGCTGCAGGAAGTGGGCAAAACAGGGGAGTTTTGCCTGACAGACACTTTGATGCATGTTTCTAAAATATTTTTTTTCTGCTTAGCTGCTTCCTCTGCTGTGCTTCGGCAACAGCTCGTTGTAATGACACGGATGGGAGAAAGGAAAACCAGGTGAGGAGGCCTGGTCCTGGAGGAGAACCAGTTCTCCCAGAGGCACACACAACACCTACTCTCATTTATTTTAACGCACTTAAGGGAGAAGAAAGAGAACAGTAGAGTTGGCTGCAAAGTTCATTAGCCTGAGACACTGCTGTTTGAGGACGTCTCCAGGGCCCACTCCAGGATGGAGGTGCACGGCCCTGAACAGTTGGCACTCGGCGTGGAAGAATTCATCAGTCTTAGAAGCCATAACTAACCCTAACCTAAGAGTTGACCTCGAGTTGATGTTTTTGAGAGTTTGCATGTTCTCAGGATTTTCCCGTTCGGAACTCATAAACATTTTGGACATGTTCAGAGGAGAGACAGTGGTTACATGGGTCGGAGAATGCTAGAGATGGAGCCACCTCACCTTATAATATAGCATATCCTATGTCCTCAGTGTGTGTTACTAATGTATTTGTACACCTTATGTGCCGCACATCGCACAATGCTGGTGGTTATTTTAGCTGTATGTGTAGATATGCATGTGAGTATACATCTATGTATATTATATATATATATATATGTATATATATATATATATATCTGTGTGTGGGTACACTCATGTAATGGATATACGTTGGCTTAGGTAACGTGTATGTATTTGTGTGTATATGTATGTGAATAACCAACATATTGTTTGGACATACGTATATGTGCCTATATATGTGTATAGGTGTGTGTGTATGCGCAGGCATATGTACAACTGGGTGTGTTTGTATGTAGATATATATGTACGTGTGTGCGGGTATACACATACACAAAATAAAGAAATTATTAGAATTGCTAACTAAAACTATAAAAACGTTATATTGTCATAATGAAATATGATAACAACAACAATTGAGATTGTGACAGCATTGACTACCATTTAAGCTACTAACACTACTAGCATTAAGCTTCCTACTTTTCATGTGTACTTCCTACTAACACATACTGTTCACTGTTCTGGTTGTACATATCTCAACCCCACCCATATTGTTCCTTTTGTAATGTCTTTTTGTACTTCTTGTATCTATCTCTTGTTCGTTGCTGTTCTGCCGCTGGAACCGTAATTTCCCAAGGGATACTCCTGAGGGATTAATAAAGTTCTACCTATCTATCTATCTATCTATCTATCTATCTATCTATCTATCTATCTATCTATCTATCTATCTATCTATCTATCTATCTATCTATCTACTAGGTCAGAGATGAAGAGGTGATTGATGGATGCAGTGAAAGAGGACATGGAGGTAGTTGGAGTTGGAGTTGAGGATACAGAGGACAGGGGGAGATGGAAAATGTTGACTTGCTGTGGCAACCCCTGAAAAGGGACAAGCTGAAAGGAAAAGAAAATTAACAACGATCACCATGTCCCTGGAGGATTAGGTTGATGGGACACTTGACCATAGGTGTGAATGTGAGCGTGAGTAGTTGTCTCCACATGTGGCTCCACTTGGACTGTGAAATTGATTCAGAAAACAATTGTATAATAATTTAAAACCGATTTATTGTCATGTTTTTTGGACAATTGTGAGATTTTTGCGGGGTTAAAATACTTGTCATTGTCCTCGTCGTCAAACGTCACCCTCTCATTTCACTGGCCAATAAATCAGGCTTCAGGGGATTTAAGATGTGCTAATGTTGACCTAATTCAGAGGGATGGACGCGACTTGTCACGCTGCGACCGATGATGGAGGCCCTGATGTACGGTGGAAGGAAGATGTACCGTACAGCTGCAGACTAAACATAAACAGCAGTAGTTTACATTGAAAGAGTTCTGGGACTGTTCCAGACCCTGGCATGGCTGGTAGAGCAGCCGCTCCACTGCTCCACCGCAGCCACAGATGTGTAACGTACAAGGAGTGCATTGTAAGCGGATTCTACCAGAGACCCATCTGTTCCCAATCTTCAATAAAGCTCAGAAAATCTGAAAATTACAAGTCACAATATTATTTTATGATGTTTTATGTGGGTTTGGGGTCTTTGTTTTTGCGGATCCTTGCGCCATGTGCTGTTATGTATGTAGTGAGGAGATCATTGCATTCTCAGTCTTTACCATGGGAATCCCAGGAAGTGCCAGAATATAAAAAGACATGTTTCCCCCCTCAGAGCAGAGAGAACATTTGGCACCGCTGTCAGGGTTTCGCTAACAATGGTGGGCTGGAGTTTCACCACAGTGAAAGTCATAAAGTGTTGTTGGAACTTTTGGTTGAACATGTGACTTTGAAGGATACCAGTTCTGCCCGTCTTAGATGTTCAAAGAGGACAACTACACCAGTGAAGGTACTTAGGACCTCACTGTGAGGGCGGGGCAGTGGTTAGTGATCAGCTGTGGCTGGGAGAGCGGACCAGTGGTGCGGCTGACGCTGCACCGGGCACAGGTGAGCGCAATTGTTTTAATGAGATCTCTCCCTGTATAAATAGGAGCCGGGACCGCAGGGGGAGGGATCAGCTGTGACATGCTGCATTTACGGAGGAGCAGCCTGAACTTGTTGACAAATCGCAGACACGGGACTGCCCTGTGTTCATTCTGCCGTCAATAAACAATTGAAACTTTGACACTTGCTTCTGTATTTGCGTCCAGAGAACCCCATTCATCACACTCACTTTGATACTAAACACCACATTCATGGCCCTTAGGCCAAATATACCAAAACACCACTGTAGAGGTTTACTACAGACAACCTCCATACTGTTGACTAAATATTGAAGTCTATAGACCAGCAATTCACATCTTTTCCTGTACCATGGACCTGGTAACATCCTGCTAATGGGCTTTTTAATGCAAAACCCTTGGTCTCTGAATGGTGAAGCAGTTCTGAGGCTTCACTGTACACCAGACTCTGAGAGCTGGATCAACCTATCACAATAAAACCATATTTCAAGCAGGACAGCTTTCTATTTTCTTTTCTTTTTCCGTCCCCTCACTCACTCTTTTACTTTGCACTACGAAACTTTCCAAATATGTATCAAGATTGAGTCATAAATGCAGTAAAGATAATTCAGTGTTTCTTTTTAATAAAACTTCTTAAGTATCAGATGGTAAATACTAATATATTCTATATGTGTCAGAGGCTGGGGTCGGTCTGTGGCCCAAGAGTTGGGGATCCATAGTGCCCAGTAGGTGGGTCAGGATCTACCAGTAGATCTCCAAAGGAGTGTTGGTAGATCCTGAGCAATAACATGAAAAGAAAACTAGAGAAGTAATTGTATTTCCAGTTGCTGATCACTGGACTAAAGTGAGAATAATAGTAATAATTGAGTCAGACAGTATAACCTCATGTAGAGAATAAGATATCCAGTGAATACAGGTTCATATGTTTGGAGTTTTCAATCTAGGTAGATCACTCCAGCCTGGTCATTTGAAAAGTAGCTCAAAAAAGTGTGGACACCCTGGTCTATACTAATCCAAAAAGTTGAGTTGTCAGCAAGAGGACTTCTTCTTGCAGTTGAACATTTCATTCCTCAACTGAAGATCAGTTTCTGATTAATGTTACATCTGAATCATCTATCCACTCCAGGGAGAAGTCCAGATGCTGGCAACTAATCTTTTTAGATATCATGACCTGGATGAATGAAAACCTTCCCAGACACAAGTTCATACCAATCTTAACTTAATAAGTTAAATGCAGTGGAAAAAAAAAGTGCGTAAAAACCATGGTATTTCAATGGTAGTCAACAAGCGTGACTCACCATAAACTATATCTCCCATAATGCATATCAGTTGTACAACCTGGCCCTACCATCTTGTCAAATGTCAACAAGTAGTTTTATCATTTTGGAGATCAGATAAAGGAGGAATGCAATTTAACTCACAGCCAGGAAGCAAAAATAGGGGCCCACAGTAGACCACATCCTCGACCTGTACCGTCTCATGGCTACGTGTCCATGGTCCCATAAAGGTATCCAGAAAATCTTGTTCCATTGTTCCCGCAAACCCAGCATTAACACACATTTTACACCGGCACTAGTTTGGCGAGGGGAGCAGTGTTTACATGGCAGACAGCTTTTATTCAGCGGTTGTTGGCCATACATTGGATTGTCCTTCATTTAGAGCCAAAGACTGGGGAAAGAATCAAACAGATGGAAGCAGATAAACACCAAATTAGATAAATATTTAAAGTTTTCTTTGATTTCTTAAATTGTTTACTTGACAATGATTTAACACAGATCGAATAACAAAGACATTTGACGGACGAAAAGAAGAAAATCTGATGTAACATCTGTCCCAGAACTGTTGTCTTTCCCATGTTTCCAACATGTGGTATTACTTTAACACTGACAGTGACCAACTTGACATTTGTCTCCTAATAATTCCAAACTCTTCGTCTAACCTGGGTCTAAAAATGGGACTGTTTTCATGAAGTTCTTGGTGGTACGTAGTTCCTCAAACTACACTTCATCCAGAGTCCCTTCCCTTCCCCCCTCCACCCATTTTAAAGCTGGCTCAGACTGCAGCCAGACCATGTCAAGGCCAGAGTCTGGAGCGCGGCCCAGTTCCTTCTGTGTTATCATGCATACGTTACACAACCTTACACAAGCGACTTTTTATTCAGCGCACATGATTCGTTTCAGATGCTTTTCTTTTACTCAACCCTGTGATGCATGGAGAGGAAATAAATTAACTCAATCTACACTAACTTATCGACTCTATCTGCCGTCTCTCCTACAGACTCCTTCCAAAAGAAAAAAAAAAAAAATTAAGAACTCCTCTCTCAACTCCCACTCCTTCTCTCCTTCATCCTCCATCCTCCTCCTCCTCCTCCCAGACCTCCTCCCTCCCTTTCTTCATCTTCTGGGCCCTCTCACTGACAGCTGGCTCTGATTACGGCTGTGAAAAATGGGGCAGTCACGCCAGCAATCCCCCCCTCCAGCATTCCTGCAGCATGACTCCGCACTTTCTCCCTACCAAAGCTGGGCCTGTCTCTGCCTCCCTCTCTGCTCTCTCCCTCCCCGCCTGCTTTTCATGCATCCCTCTGGTTTTCTCTGTCTTTCTTCAGCACTTTGGTCCTGACTGTTGTTTTGCTGTTTAAATACTGAACAGTCATAGAGAGACAAAGGAGGTAAAGTTTGTGCAGGCCTGTGTTTGTTTGAAGGGATTTGTGTCCCACAGTAATAGATGTTTAAAACCAGAGAGGGAGAAAAGAGGTGGGAGGGGTGAAAGAACAAACAAGAATTGGAGAGAATGTTGAATTTAGGATTTTTTTTTTTTTCAAATTTAACCCAGCTTTTCATTTGGGCAAAGTCAGAACCAGTATGGACTAGTTAGGGATGGTTAGGGGGTCAAAGACCCTATCTGTCACATCCAATCAAACATGTTTGACTATTATCAACCAAAACTAGACATGATCAAGTGATAACTGATGCCAAGAAGTGGGACACAGGACATAATCAAAGGCTCCTTGTCTTATGTTGAAATTCCATTACTACAGTGCAGGGCAACTCCTGATATAAGTGCGAGCTTTTATACTATACACGAGTACTTGTATTACTCACCTACACTAAGTGGTTACATCAAAATCTAGGACAAACGTCAGAACTTGAGTGTCAACACCAACAAAGAGCACATGTAGCACAATCTAATCTAAGCCAGATTGTAAATACATTATTGATACTAACGTGAAATCCAGGAATCTCCTAATCCTATGCATGGCATACCACCGACAACGTAAAGAAAACCAACTCAGTCATTCATTTTCATTCTCTTATCTGTTACCGGGTCACAGGAGCAGGAGTCTCCACAACTGACACCCAAATCAGAAATCAAACTGCAGGTGCTGATCCCACAAGTTATGTGGTCCAGGACAGTGCCATACTCAGAGGCAACCTGGATGATTTGACTCTAAAGCCCCAGGAATACTTCCTTAACCACTGCCGCCAACAAAGTATCTTTAATGTATGTGTCCACTCGACTTGCCATCTAGTTTCAATGCAAAATTAGTTTTAATCTCATACATTTTTTTTACCTTTGCACTAACTCCGGTACCTGTGACTGCTAAATCTTATGCACTACCTCTCCTACAATGTTTAAAACAGCTTTCGCACTATCTCCAGTTCCCTCGTACACCTTATTTTGGAAAGCCCCTGCACACACACACACACACACACACATATATATATACATATATACATATACATATATAGTAGTCTAAAATGATTAGACCACTCTTTCTTTAATTTCTTGTCCATTTAAAAGTCTGCTTCCACTTAATCTACATTAATCTGGACAAATATAATAACAACAAAAAAGGCTCATAATTAAGTTTAATTTCAGAGCTGATTTCTGGCCATTTTGCATGGTTTTATTGACAATGACAAAAATCACTTCCGTTCCTACATCACTAGCAATAACATTGTACTGACAAATACAGTGCTTTTAGTCATTGCATGGTTTTGTGTTCATTATTTCCCCAGGTGATAAACCTTTAGTGGAACAAGGCATTAAGATGAACAAGGAATTGAAGAAAACAGCAGAGTGGGCTAATCATTTTTTCCATGACTGTATGTATATATATATGTCGTCCTATCCTGTTTTTAAAGGTTTTTAAACCTAACCCCTACATTTCGACAGTGCATTTTAGCTCTGCGGGATCTCCCTCAATTTTGTTGTACCTTCCAGGGTACATTTATAATAAATGACTATTCTATTCTATTCTATTCTATTCATCAGAGCAACAGATCAGGATTGGTACATTTATGGGTCAGAGCAAATCAACCACAAAACACT